>JBAMYA010000021.1:231672-251046 GCA_037176975.1 Arrhamphus sclerolepis | reverse complement strand
CAATTCAATTCAATTCAATTTATTTATATAGCGCCTATTTACGACAAGTCATCTCTAGGCGCTTGAGAAACCCAGAGGAAAGTGAATGTCTTTACTGTGGCTAAATTCATTTATTTTATACAACCTATGGGCGTAACTGTATAAGCATATGTGACAAGTCCAAGTCTGTCCGAACGACCGCTGTTTACTATCTACACTACGACGTCACTGATGCTCTGCAAAGAAAGACAGATCTGATTGGCTCCCTAACACATTTGGGCATTAATAAATAGCCCCAGCTGAAGGTAGCTAGACCTGCTGAGCAAAACTTTCCAGCGGTACGTCTAGATTTCTAGGCTACAATACTGCTGACAGTCACAAGGACTAACTTCAAAAGAAATATTTGGCAGCAATAATAATAATCTTATGAGGAGGCACATACTGCTTGGTCAATAAATAAATAAATAACTAAATAATCACCAGCTGGATTTAACAAAGCACAAAGGTGAGAAGTCTGCTAGTGGAAAGGAATTGTCTTGATTAATATTTCCGTTGGCAGGTATTTAACCCTGAGCAGTTTCTCATTCCTTGAACATCCACGTCGAAAGCCACATCTGGATGCGGAGGAGCAGATGTTACAGTGCTTCAGAAGGTGAAGTTCAACGGGTGAAGTTGAATGAAGAACTGTCCAACACATTATTCATTCTTCAGCTCTCAGGAGAAAAGTCAGATAAAAATGTTGGATGACTGTGATCAGAGATCCCCTAAACGCTTGGTGAAAATCCATTTCAAGAATATAAAAAGTAGACTTTGTGGCAGTGTTCAATATCAGCCTCTTTAAGCGAGCTGCTCTCAAGACACGAATGGGAGATGAGTCAGTGCTGCAGAACAACGGCTCTCATCAACGACACTCCTGTCACTCAGATGATGCCACAATGCCAGCATGCTGGGTGTAATTGGACATTCGTGATCACTGAATTACCAAAGGGGAGCAATAGTGAATAAACAGGGTTTTGTTTTGTCTTGATACGCTAATGTGGTACTTCTGCTTTGTGTAAAGGGTTACTGAAAGAAAGGCATTACATACATTTGGGGACTAAACAGCTGTGTAGCGCTATCTTAAAGTCAAAAACAAAGCTTGGGTTTGCTTAGAAGCATAAAGATTTAACTCTGGAACAATGGAAACAGGTCATGTGGTCGGATGAGTCCAGATTTACTCGTTCCAGAGTGATGATGAGTGCACCAGAGTATGAAGAAAAAGGAAGTGATGAAGTGATGCACTCATTGTGCATCAAGTCTGTGGCGGCCAGCAATGTTTTGTTGAAGAAAAGTCACCTGAATGTAGCCAATGACAATGTTTTTTCTAGCAACAGATTATTTTTCCTTCACTGGTGGCACAAACATATTCATAGCACTGAAACTGTAAAAAATAAAAACCAAAAAGGTTCAGAGAACATGAGACTTCAATTTCACACAGAGTGGTCACAACAAAGTCCAGATCTAAACCCCATTCAGAGTCTCCATTAGGGAAGATTTTATCCAGATCCAAGCCTCCCATCGTCAATAAAAGAAAAAAAAAAAAGAAATTGTTGCACCACCGGATGAGGATAAAAGCTGTCACATTACGTGTAATTGAAATTATGTCTGGAAGTGAAATATGCTCATTTTTTTCAAAGGTTGACACAATTGCTAGATCTTAGTAGATTTCATCAAAATACCACAGAATTACAGAACCACAGTCTCCTTTATTTTTCTCTTACTCAACCTCTTTTTTAAAAAAAAGAAAAAAAGAAAAAAAGGGGCTCGGCTTGGCATCACCCACTTCCAAGGTCCGAAAAAAAGCATTGTGAAAATAATCACCATTAAACTTTTATTTAACCAGAAAAAATAAGCACAGAACATCAAAGACACAAGTTATAAGTTAATCAAATAACACACACACACACACACACGCAAGGCTTCCCTAAAAGTGTTTTTTTTCCCCCCTCAAGTTCAGTCTGTATCTTTGGTGCAATCAAAAATAAATTTTGGGACTGAAGGCTCTTAAAAAAAAGAAAAAGAAAAAAAAAAAGATAGGAGGCTGGATAACTAATCTGGATCTGTGATGTCACAGAGTCCTGCAAACCTGAACCTCTCCATGAATGAGATATTTTCAGTCTGCAAACATTTTAGTGAGGCTTTCTGAGCTGGCAATCACTTCAGACGCCCGCTTTGAAGCACTGTTTTTTTCCCCATATGTCCCCTTTAAAAAAGGGAAGCGTGTCTTTAAATTTTAAATCATGTAGTTTTCTTTCTTTGACCTCAGTTCATTGCGACGGATTGCATTTGCATCTCTTCTGTTGCAGTGGGCATCCTTTATTATTGTATAATACGGATACAATATGCTGTGATGAATAATGCAGACAGTATGATAGGATCCAAAAACATGCTCCCATCATTACCTGCTTCCTCGTCCGCGTCTTGCCTGTTCGGAGTTTGATGTATCTGGCTATCAGCTCATTTCGACCTGGAGAGAAGACACAGAACACACTGATGAAATATAAGTTTTTCTCTGTAACACACTCACACACACACATACACACAGACCACCGTTTCACTTGTCTCCCTTTTTTTCAAAGTCCGCCACAAGCTGAAATCATATGACCCTGACAAACAACTTAGTAGCTGATTTAGAGCTGCTGACCCCGCCGTGTCCTGTGACGTGCAGTTTCACATTGAAATGCTGTAATCACTGATACCCCTGTTGAGTCCTGCACGCAAACGCACGCGCGCACACATACACACACACACATATAAACCATGCCCCCTGAATACACATGACCCAACAATGCAGGCATTCATGCGGACCGGCCGTCCCCTGATTAAAGGACCCAGCAGGCCAGCTGTACCCATGCGTACGCGTGCGTGAATACGCGCACCCACGCAGATACGCACACGCGCATACAATACTGAATAATTCAGCCCTTTCAATAGGGAGCACAGCGGACTCAGCATGACCTGGCGAGTATAGATTAGTGAGGGACAGGAAGGGGTGGAGGGGGAGAGAAAAGTGTAGAAAATCACAAAATTGAGGCACAAGTTTGTGTTTTACACATCAGTTAACAAACCCACTACGTCAGACTGGCCGACTTACAACTTCAGAATGATTAAAAACTAAAGACAACAGACACTTTTAGATAATCAGTGAAATGAGGCAATTTGACTGTTGTCGTATTTGCTAACAAGCAAATCTGGTGCTCGGCGGCTCAGTGTGGCGTGGTTTGGTTCCACTCTTGGCCTGTTTTCTGTTGCAACTGAGTGAAAAACCAAAGTCAGGCCAGCTGGCCAACCGATGGTGAAGATCTGCACAAAGCCAAACCTCCACACACTACCCAAATGGCTCGCAACAATAGCCCTAACTAACTAGCAGATGGTGTTTGTGTGTGTGTGGGCGTGTGTGTGTGTGTGTGTGTGTTCTGACCAGTCACTGAGATAGGGAGCTTAGACTGATAAAATCTGCAGCTCCACATGCAGGTGTTTTCCTTCAAGCAGTCAAAAGCTGTGCCTGACAACAGCACACACACAAACACGTATGGCTGATGTATGTACATGCGTGAGACCGTGCGCACGGACGTGCACGCTCACACACAGAGTGAGTCCTGGCTGCAGAGGCTGACATCTGACTCCAGAGGGGCCAGCTGGTCTTTCTAGGAGGCTTAACGGTGAATTATCATCCTTCACTAACCCTGCGGCACATATCCCTCGCTCTCGCCCTCCCTCTTTCACAAAAACTCTCCACCACACACACACACACACACTTCCTTCCCTCCCTCCATTCGTCCATCCGTCCGTCCGTCCGTCCATCCATCGTCTTTCCTGGCTGTCCCCCGTCCACCCCCGTCCCTGTTGTAGTGAATGGGCTTCCCTCCCTCTTCTTCCCTCTCTACTTGCCCAGTGAAAGACTTCAAGGCCAAAGTCAGATGGTCATTAACCGTGACGAACAGAAGCACTCACCCACCCCCACCCCCTCTGTCTCCAGGCTGAGACCAGTCTGTGCAAGCTGATATTCATGGAGTCGAAGCTACTGAGAAAGGAAAAAAAAAAACAAAAACAGAAAATGACGCATTTGTAATGTGATTTTGGATCATTTATGAAAGGACTGAGAACACAAAAGAGGCTGAGAAAGGAAAAAAGTTATGACACAGGAGCTACTACATTTAATGTCGCGTGTGTGTGATTTTTTAAAAATGATTATTGAGGAGTTTTTAAAGCATATTCAATAATCTTGAGACTAAAATTTACAGTTTAAGTGACCAAAAAGGCCAAACTTTCTTGGAAAGCCATTGCATATGCACCAGGGTGGAAGCAACAGATTGCTTAATTCAACCTTTTTTTTTTCCACAGGAGAACATGAAAGTTAGTCATTTAACCAAATCTGCAGCTCTCTGTCTTGTTTCTGTAGTTTAACCTCCCCTGTTCTTGAAAACGTTACTGCAGCAGTGTCCTGTTGATCCCTGCACTCAGCAGAGTGATTAAGAGCTTCAGCTGCTTTAGAAAACAGCTCAAAAAACCCTTTTCAGAATAAGGTCAAAGCCACACTGACCACACTTGCTAACAAGGCAGCAGCTGAGTGCTGTGTATTGTTGTGTGTCATGGGAAGACCTCGGTGACCACAGGGGCAAAACCTCTGATCAGGAGCCTCGATTCAGCACCAGGAAGCAGACTGTAATCGTTACAGCATCCACTTGAAGCGTTCTTCATTTGTTTGAGGCTTTTCCCTTCATCTCTTCATGCACACTTCCTGAGATCACTGCTGCTGCTCTCACAAGTTAATATTTTATTTATTACAAGCAAGCTGCTGGTTCCTGGAAAGAGCAAAAAATAATAATAAATTGCTGCCAGATGTCATCTGCACAGCGCAGCAGGTGGTGACAACACCATAGCTGAAGCATTTAATTAAAAAAAATACGGTACGTATTTCTAATGTCTAGATACATGACCTGTTGATGTGGTAGTCATGACTAGAATCCACTCATCTCGCCATCTCCCCCCTGATGAACTAATATAAAGCCCTGTGCAATTTTTCTCCACAATGGATTTCATGAGCAAAACTACAAGAAACCGATGACCTTTGGAGGGAAGGAAGAACATGTCTCGTGGGTGTGAATGAGCTCATATCAACAGTTAATCTAACTTTTATGGAGCTCTTTTTGCTGAAAAACATAAGCTTCAGATGGTTATCAACTCACATTACCAAGTAGGTGGAAAAAACATTTATTTTATAAATATTATATATTGACTGGCGACCTGTCCAGAGTGGGCCCCTGCCTTTCGCCCGAAGTGAGCTGGGATAGACTCCAGCAGACCCCCATGACCCTGCACAGGACATAGCGGGTATAGATGATGGATGGATACTTTTGAAATGCACGTGTGCATACAGAGTTATGGTAAATTCATTGCAATGATACACACCAAGCTGACATGATTATGTCGTTTCAAGAGAATTTCCTGTTTCTCAAGGAGAGAGAACTGTGAAAACACATAATTGAATACAAGAAACCACTTTTAATTCCAACAAAATATTTGTAATCATTCTGGCAAATAGCTTATCCATGACTTGGCTGATTTAGAAGTATGAGATCCCACAAACATTCAATGAATAGATGTCTTTTCATTTTGTAGTGAAACTATATCATTGCCCAGATCACTTGGTAGCTTCAGCAAGGATACATCCTTAACAAATTTCTTGGGACTCTTTATTGTACCGGTCACTCATGGCAACATGTACTATGTAAAGGTTTACTAAGAGACATGAGAGAAGTCAGTGTGTCTGTTGTTAAAATGTGCTGCTAGCATGTGAATGACAAGCTTGGCCTTAAAAGAAAATTCCAAAACCACTCCAGGTCTAAATATTTCATGGTGAGGAGTGAAAACTTTCATTAGGGACCAAAACAACGTACACTGAAGCAGTAGCGAGTTAACAGAATATGTGTTTATAGCAAAATGGCACTTGATTCTGTGGCCATGAACTCTAATACTTTTGCATCTACTGACAGCAGATTGCACATTGGTAGCTAACTTCTACAGATAGAGATTCATGTGCAAACAGTCCTTTTTATACACTTTAAGTAAACATTCAAACTTAAAATGACCTTGGTTTGTCTGCAGGGACCCTATCCACATTATCACTTAAGTGGATTGACATTTTTGAGTCTTGTCAGAGCCTTAGAATAGCTATTTATTTTGATGCAGGTCGATGGGCCTCTGGGCTAACATTTCCATTTCACTGCAAATGTAAATTCTGTTCAAACCCAAAGTGTCTTTAGTTCACTTTTGATGGTCTTTTACAAAAAAAAACAAGTTGAAATGAGACCATCTTAAAAAATGAGCTGATCTGAAAATACGTCAGACACATCTTGCAGTGTCCTGTACATGTGCATCTGTTTGGTTTTATTGTGTATAATATGTCACTGCTCATGTAGCTGTCTTCAAGTGAAAATGTGCAGCTGTGCATGTGTGATTGCAAGAAATTAGCTGTGTGTTGCCATGTGTCTGCACAGCAACGTACATCTCACTCATCATGGTGTGATCCTAGTTAAGTAGCATGCCATACGTGCACATATGTGGCCGTTTCAACCAGCTGCAGGATATAAAGTAATAATCTTAATAGCCACAACTTATGGTGCGAACAGTTTCCTGCTGTGCAGTTTGCCTATTTGCTGCAAGACAAAAGCAATTACAGTGAAGGTTATAGCAGCTAAAGGACTGTCCAAGCTTCCTGTTCACAGCAGATAATGAAACAAAGACACTCAATTGACCACTGAGCATGCTTATTAGAGAAAGTCTGAACTATTCCTGTAGAAAATAGTGTTTGGACAACCTTTGTCAAAGCCCTTGGTGCTGTGCAGGTGTGATTATGTATAATTACAGTTTGTGTGTTTTCTTGTAATTAAGTCAGGCCCCATGGAATCAGTGCCCATGCTTCACTTGGCAACATGTGTAGTGCTCCAAACAGAGGCTCACATGATTTAATTACTACACAAACAAACAAGCATATGCACACACAGACGACACTAGGCCAACTGTCCACGTCTCATTCTCTCATGCACAGTCTCTCTCATTTGTCACTTGCTGGCCTCTGCCAGGACCCCACAAATTCACTCACTTTGGTGTGTGGGAGGGTGATGCTCATGTCAGGGTTCTAACCCTTCTGTATGAGGCCACCTGACCCCTCTGTAGGACATTATTCCCTGTGTGCTGTGAGGTTTCAGGCGAGCGAGTGTGGTAACTATTGTGTATATCATCGTTGATACGGATCAACCCTGACAAGAAAAAAAAGTCAAACTCCCTCGGAAAGGTTGAAACCAGGACTGCTGGACTGATAAGTCTATAGTGGTTGCTGGTATTTGTTGCTGGGGGGGATAAATTCTCTTCAAATCGCTGTGACTCCAGCTTTGAAAGGCAGAAACAGCTACTGCTATACCAGTGCCCCTCGGCAGTGGATGGGGTCGCTGGAGATAGGGGGCTTGTGTCCCCCCCTTCTCCCCCATCCCACCTTCCTCCCTCTTCTCCTGTTACTCTTTTCCTTTATCTCCCCTCACCTCATTTTCTCTCTTCATTCAATCTGTCTTTCCCACCAGCACTTAAACACCAGCAGGCAGTAGATAATGCAAGGACACACACACACACAGAGACACACACACCCGCCAGTGATGTACTCTCACGTGTACATCTTCGTTTTCTGTGTGTGGGCTCAAATACAAGAGACTGGTTCCTTCTGTCGTCTTATTACCTGCGTGTGCATAGGCGTACACAAGCATGTGTATGCCAGCGTGCACTTAGAAGGTGGTTGAGAATTTGTCTAAAACCAAAAAAGTTTAAAAACAGAAGTCAATGTAATGCAATTTTACCACTGCGTGAAATATGAACTCATTTTGAATTTGATGGCAGCAGCGCACCTCAGTAAGGTTGAAACATGGGCAACAAACAGTAACACCATGCTGAACTGAAGAAGTTCATCATTCTGCGAAAAACTGCTTCTACAGATTATGAAAAGATTAAAGAATATTGATCCTAATTGTAAAATTCAAAAGATTCAGCGCTGCATCCGTGCTTGCAATGAGTTGCATGCACATCTGAAAAGGAAACTTCAGTGCTGAAAGAAGTTCAGCTCCTGAACTCTGCAATTTTGTACTGGATGCTGTATGTACTTTAGCATTGTCTTGCTGAAAGATGGCAGGAATGACATAGTGTGGATGTGAGTATATGCAGCATCCAGTACAAAATTACAGAGTTCAGGAGCTGAACTGGCCCAACTTCAGAGTAGCGCTTCTTGCATTGAAGTCAAAATTATTTGTTTTTCTTTTCTGTTTAAGATTTGTGCAATTTAAACATTTATAGGATATATTTTCTATGTCCTAATGTGAATAAAATACAGAATTTAAGAGATCAAATTGCTTCTTTTTTTTTGTTTACAGCATTCCAACTTTCCAGATGTGGCTTTGAACTTAAAAAAAAAGTGCATTATTTTCAGATTTTTTTTGTTTTTTTGTTTTCAATGATAATGTCTCTTTTTATTTTTAACTGGCTCATCTCTCATCTCAGCACAGACACTAATAGGCATTCCCCAGGGCATGCAACTCTGCAATTAGTCAAAAACCATCGGGAGGAACAATGATAAACAAAGATGAGAAAGTTTGCCCGTCTCAAAGCCCTCGTTCTGAGTCAAATGCTGTTATCATCCCAGCAATGCATTTAAGTAGGTAGAGGCTCTCTCTGCTAAACACCCTGAAACACACACACACACACAAAAAGAAGAAAATATTTATTAAACGCCTGTTTATATAAATGTTGCTACAGAAACTGCAGCTGAAACAGTTGTGGGTGTTTCGTCCTTGTCCACACAGTCATCTGGCAATGTGCACCAAAGGCTATTGTCCACAGTTTTATGTCAGAACCAGCACAAAGAGCCGCTGCCACGACCGTACATGAAGAGCTCCATTATCCAGCAAACACGCTCAGGTCTCAGGTTGGCCACAGAGTAAAAAAGGATGGCTCTAGGAACGAGAGAAAAGATCATGGCCCTTTTCCGTTCTCTTTTCCGTTTGACTTCTTTTTAAATCTCTTCTACATCTGCCACAGTCATCAGATTTCTCTCGTCTCAAACCATTTCTTGTTTGAAAATGCCTAATGCATTAGAGCGTTATTTTTTAATCATGATAGAGCAGTTGCAGTTGCCACCTATCTGTTCGTTCACGATTGTTAAAACTTTGCAGTGATGAATACTTATGTCTTTCTTATGCCTCAAAAACCCTCTAGAGTTGTGTGATGAAACCATCAGTATCTGAGTCCACAAGTAGGCTTTTCTTTTGACTGCTATAATGCTCAGAATCTCTTGCCAGTAGCTGGAGTGTGACCATAATGAAATGCTCACATTCCCAATCACAGCAGTCACTCACAGTGATGTAACTTGTTGAAAATCCAAAGAGTAGGCTGGAAATTGGATGAGGAGTCGTATTGCATCACAGCAGGAAACAGACAGAAACTGCAGATTGTATTGGTTGAGCCAGAGTTCTGCCGCCACTCTGTTTGCATCAGAGCCGGTCAGCAGGAGTCAGGAATGTGAATCGGAGGTTGACCGGTTACTTGCATCGCAGAGCTCAGTCAGTTTTACAACGTCTCTGTCAATAGCCGTGGCAAGCTACAGGCAGCACTTCTGCACAGACGAACTTGTGTGTGTATGTGTGTGCGTGTGTGTGTAAACTGAAGCTCAGAGGTTTCAGGATAACAGCCATCAGGGCTATGCAAGAATTTATATCTGCTAAAATACTAAAAAAAAAAAAAAAAAAGGAGTAAGCATACAGTCAAAAGCACTCAAAGCTCTTTGAAACTAATTTTCCTGAAAAATGACCAGATTAAAATAAACTGTCTTGTGTGCACCTTCATGTCTTCACTATGTCAGAAGCTCTTGAAACCTCTCCTGTTCAAAGAATACCTTTTGTCTGAGCTACGGCCCCTCTAACTTCCTTACTTGCACTTGAAATGCATCGTACCTGCACCAACCTGTCTAATGCACACGCTGAATACTGTGCAAAATGCACTTACTTTGTAGCTTTACTGTGTCACTGTGGCTTGTTTGTAATTCCTCTGTTGTAAGTTGCTTTGGATAAAAGCATCTGCTAAATGTAATGTGATATGTCAAATCAATAAAAGTATACCATTGTGACACTCTTAAAAAGCCTGAACGGATTTGTTGGGACCCATAAAAATATAGATTAGCGTGTTCAAGATAAAGGCTATTAGACCACATCCAAGTAGCTTGATTTTCATGTGGCTACATATGCAAATATTAGTTGGAAGGTAAATGGGACCGTAGCCAACCACCCAGGATGTGGCTGCAAGTTGAAAAGCAACCCCAGTTAGATCAAAAGGGTAATGCGGATGGTTGACAAAAAGCCAAGAAACATCCAAAGACATTCAAGTTGAACTCCAAGGTCACATCACTGAGGTCCGTGGCAGAGATCCCCGGAAGGTCCCACTATTAAAAGAAAAACATGAAGCAGGTCGGCATGACTCTGCAAACACGCGTGTTGAAAAGTGAGAAGTGATAGTTTCTGAAAAAATGTCGTTTGGACTGACGAACCTGAAAAGGAGCTTTTTGGATATTCACACTGCTTTCACAGAAAATATGACGCTTTCAGGGAAAAGAAAATCACACCCACGATGTTTGCTGCATCTGACACTGAGATCCTTAAATCTGTGCAGGGCAGAATGAAGTCTAAAGATTGTCAAAACATCCTGAATTGAAGCATGCACGCCGTTGTGTGGAAGCGAACACTAATTCTCAGTCACAGGTCATGGGACAGAATAATAACCTGAAGCTGAAAGCACACAAGATCGTATGATATGAAAAAGACGAAAAATATGAATATTCCTGGTCTTCTCCCTATTCATCATTTATGGAAAAAGTATGAAAGCTGCAGTGTGGAGAAAGACCTTCAAACGTGGGTAGTTTGTTTGGGAGTGGAGCAAAATATCTGTCAGTTGATGCAGAAGTCTCATTGAGCCTAAAAGATGTTGCTTTTGGACACTGAGGGCTGCTGTTGTGTGACAAAATATTGAGGATGAAATCATTCTTGTCCAGGCCATAACCATGTTTCTTTATATAAAATATTTTCAATAGAAGCAAAAATCAAAGGGAGAGGCTGTTTTGTGTCAAACGGGGACTTGAACAATGGTGGATCTCTTTTACATTTTTCAGCTTTGAGTTATTTGAAAGATAGTTTAGTCTGTAATCTGGTGAGCCATATCATTAAAAACCGCTGACGGTCAAAGTAACGCTGCTCATCTTGTTGCAGCGCAATCATGCGCTGAGAAAAAAAAACAAAAAACTACATCCTTACATTACTGTGATTTTAAACATTTTTGCAGACCAGTCAGGACCTCACCCTCTGGTACACTTGTGCTTATTTAAATTTGATTGATGTTTACTGTAGTTATTTCATTGCTTAGTTCAGATGGAACTCTAGATGCACAATGTGAACTTTACTATTAATGCTAAGCCCCTCAGTATGGTCGTGGCTACGATGTAGGGTCAAACTGCTGCTAATTAACCCCGCTGCTTGTTTCTGTTATTTGACTGTATTGTTTTTATTTTATCGCTGCTGCAAAATTAGCGTGACAGAAACAGCATTACTTTGGATGTGATAAGCACGCTGGTTGAAGCAGCCAAAGAATTCAGAGATCTGAAGGGAACACATTCACTAAAGTAAACGACTTGGGCTGTGCCCAAAATCACTCTCTGTTTACTATACAGCGTTCAGCATTTACTGTATGAAATTCTGAGCTTGTAAATGTCACTCTAACGTTCCCTCAAATATTCTACTCTTAAATGTGGACGCAAGTGAGTGATGAATAGGCGAACAAATGGTTGATTTCAGATTTTAGACGAAGGTTGTTTTTTTGTTTGGGGGGAGGGGAGGTTGTCCTCTTCTCCACAGTTTTTCATAAACCAGAGATAATGAACAGCTCTGACCTGCAAAACAACCCAGTTTGAGTCATCCAGTGAATAGAAAAAGCCATACTCTCTTCTATTTGAAGTTCAAAGGAGAATAAATAGCATATTCAATAGAGTTTTCACATCCTGTGGCCTTGGATCATTCTTGATTTGTTTTAAAAGCTGCCTTGCACAGATAGCAATGAGAAGTATACATACATGACTCAGACTTAATGTCCAACGACTGCTCTCTCTCTCTTTCTACACAAGAGGACAGCTGTGGTTTCTGATCAATGTATGTTATAGCAACTTTATTTCTTCCTAATTAAGATAACTCACTGTGTTCTCCTGAAGGAATTCAGTGAAAGGTCAAGATGACTATTCTCCTATTTAGGTCAGGGTGTTCACAAAAATCTTCTTCACAATCATAATTTAGGCCCACTATCGAAAATATCAGCGACTGATGGCGATCGGGGTTTTGGGAGGTGCAAGAAGTCGGCCTGCGCCTCGTTCAGCCCACTCCAGCTTCATCAGCCGCGCCTTCTGGCATAATAGTGTTTCATCAGAGCCTTTCGCTGGGACAAATGATCGCTGTAAAACACAAGGAAACAAATTAACCACAGGTGTCGAGATTTTAATGGTCCCAATTAGTTAGCACTGTGGGGAAAGCTTATTATTAAGAATAACTGTGTGTCACTTCCAATCAGCAGTTTGCGGCCATCAAAACAAAAATATCCTGCAGTTTTTATACTCGTCTTGCGGGCTAACCCAACTCGTTAGGAGTGTTGATTGAGTGCAGTGAACGTAATCTGAGAGTTCACTCACTTCACTCATTTCCTTACACCCCTACACACGTAGATCTCTACATGCCAAACCTATAACCGAGGCAAAGCTTATCCTGTGTTCATGCTTGGTCCAATTTTCCTGAAACTCAGTTACGTCCTAAGGTTTGCCTATTAGCAAACTAGCTCGCTGAAACCAAGCCAAGTGGAAAGCAAATATTTCACACTTAAACTTTTCATTACTTTTGGTTTACTATAACTTTCTGACAGAAATGAGGGTTGGGATTTGAATGCAAATCTGCTATTAACTCTTGACTGATTACATACTTGGGAAAATTATGCTTTTGGCAGCCTCCCTCTGTAGTGGTCTCATTCCAAACTGAGACAGTAACCGAACCGATTACCCTTAGCCGGCTTTCAAGAAGCGGAGGAGCCATTCAGAGCAACAATTTTTCTTATAATTTCACTACAGATTTATCTGCATTTGGAATTTTAAGTCTTTTAAATAGGTACAAGAAGCTGTAACTCTCAGCAGTGAGTATTACAGTGAGCTAAATGATTCCTAATGAATGTACGACATAAAACATCATGAAATGTTCCCAAGAATCAAACATTTTAGCACAAATGGTAGCCTAACAACAGAGCTTCCAAAGTCATCCTGGTGCCTTTCTATCAAATGTCATGCAATCTTCATAGATTGATCCTATTAACATTTAGATTCAAGATTCAATTTATTTATTATTGCTCAATAGAAAAGTGCATGAACAACTGCATGAAAGACATTCCACTTCCAACTTAACCTTAAGACAAAAACTAATTAATCTAAAGGGGAAAACATCCAAATATATTTTATGTGCAGTCCCGTGCAGCAGGGATTGCACAGACATTTATATAGAAGAAAATAAATTACATCTCCACAAAGGCATTGCAGGACGCAGGAAGTCCAAACTGGGAAGTTCACCTGCATTTCAAGAATAGATTTTTCTTTTTCAGAACAGAAGTGTGAACATTCTGAACAGAGAAGAAAAAAGAGGAGCAAAAGAAGACATCTGCTTAAAACAGGAAAAATAACAGAACATAGGAAGTGGTCAAGCACACAGTCAGTATGATTATACTCACAGTTTTGTTCAGATGCAGCTATGGGTCGACTGGTGTTAATTGGACTCCTTTTTGTCCCAACATAGACGCAGATGAAGGGGATCGATTTGCTAACCGAAGTATGACAGCCTCTACCACGACAGGTGACGATGGTGCACTCTTTCAGCTTGTTAGTATCGGGCTTTTCAGATTGACCCATTGCACTCCACATATAAACAACTGTTAAATCTTTGGCTTAGCTGGCAGCAGCAAACAGAAACAAAGGCAGAACTAAAGGCACAACCTTGTACATCACGTGCTTTCTGTTATTGTTGTTTTTTTCTGTATTTTCTTTCTTTATTTCTTCATTTTTATTAACTCTTTTTTTCACTATCGTTCTGTAATCTTGTCCCTCTTGTGACACTTTCTGGTGAAATCTTAGGACGAGAACCATGTGGCATGCCACGGCGCAGAGGTCAGTTTCAGTCCAATTGAACATTTACATGCAGTGATTAGCTCAGGGTCAACCACATTACCTCGTCCAAATAAGTTTGGTTTCATTTCATTTCAGTCAGACTGTATGTTCAAGGAACAATTTAAGACTGGCTAAAGTAACAATATCTGTACTTCTACCGTCATTTAGATGTACTGACTGACTCAACTGACCAAAACATCTTAACAGCTCACTGCTAATAACCCTTAAAGACCTCCAAGACGGCAGGTGGGTAAGCGACATACGTGTCATTTCAAAGCCTCAACGTGTGAATGCTGAGTTTCAGCTTTTAACCTCCAAACTCCCACACCAGCCGGTGAGAAATGAAGAAGCATTCAGATGATAGGTGAAATGTCTTCAACAGTTCTGAAACACACACCAACAGATCATTTTGATATATTACCTGTAACCTTTTTTTTTCTTTTAAATTCCCCTACAATGTCTGAGCTAAATAAAAGGGGAAAACATAAGTTTATGGTGAATGGAAATGAAGAGAAAGTTCAGATGAAAAGATTACACTCATAGGTGCAATAAATTCCTTGCAGTTTAAAGGTTAATAAGAGTCTGTTTTCAGATGCCACCTGTTCAATAAGCTAAAAAATGTACCAAAAGCAATCTCATTTATCCAACATTACAGACAAAGCAGCAGAGAGCAGCGCAGAGCTTTTTTATCAATCAATTATCAATTTCAAATTCTCCTCATGGAATATTTAACTACTTTTAGAAAGTGTTCTCCAGGTGTCGTTGTTTCCTATCACTACTAAGCAGCCAAACAAAAAAAAACAAACAAACAAAAAAAAACATCTTTGAACTCCGTTGGTTGTAGTCTCTTGCAGCAACTGCTGATCCCTACTGTGTCACAGATGAAGAACAGTGGTCAGTGGTCTTTATAAGATGAAGCTGGTTCACAAAGACGGCATCATAGCAGAGGCTACTAACGCTGATCCTACACCAGCAGACTTTGCAGTTTTTAGTCGCAGACTTAAGATTGGGCATCTTGCTTGGGTCACTATCTAAACAATTACAGCCATACTCCTTTGTGAATTTAATGGCATCAATTTATCTGATTGGTTGCTGACACAAATTGCATCATGGGACAACACAGTTTTTCTTGAGGCAGCACTAAAAATTTGTAATACTTTAAAACGTGTTTGATTTCATCACAGGTGCCACCTTGTACCAAACAACTTTTTTTTAATTTTATTTAAATCCTCCAATCCAACACAGGCAACTGTGGGACTTGGAAATTCAACAAAAAAAATAAATAAATAAATAAAATCATTCTGTTTTATTATTCTTTGGGACAGCATTTATATAATGTCTCCAGTATCTAAAAAGGGCTTATAATTCTAATGGGGAAGAGAAAAGTATTTGAACAAAAACCTGAATTGCTAACACATTATAGTTTGGGCCAAAGTGTTACACGTCTAAAGTCCAACATGAACTTCCTTAAAGCCATTTTCATTGAAAGTCGTGGGTTAATTAATAAAACTGCCCCCCCAAAAAACAAAAATGTTTCTTATAGTGACTTAAAATATTCAATGTCATTTTCTTACAAGAGTCAGTTAAAGGAAAAATGGGACAAATATAAGACAAAAAAAATGAACATCCAGAAAATTGCAAAAAGTGAAAAAAAAAAGATTTTTAGATATTACATAGATATTCAGATACATCTCTCTAAGCAGTTGCTTTGAACTGCTGAGTTAAATATGTTGTATTCTCTAGCAAACAACAAGCATATATTCCAGACGTGCTGGATCTGTATTTGCAGGATATTAGATACGATAGTCACTGCAGATGCAACATACTGCATCAGACCCGATACCCAGATGGCCTCCAAATAAACGGCTGTGTACAGAGTCTGTTAATGTTGGAGGTCTGGAAATGGCTGGACTGAGAGAGTATTAAACTGAGCTTTTCTATTGATTGTCATGAAATATACTCACCCAAGTGAGGTCTTAAGGCTAAACCTTAACTAAAACTCTCACCTTGTGATCCCCTAGCCAGCAGTCACTCTTCTGTCCTTCTCTCCTATCCTCACCTCAGCTAATAAAACTCAACATTGCAGGCAACTGAGGGCATCTGAGGTCTCAGTCTCTCCCTCCTCTGCACGGCCTCCTCAACTTGAACTGAAAAACACAGAAGGATCACAGAGGGGGGAGAAAAGTGTGTACACGCTCACCATATGCTGGTTTCTGTTTTTCAAGATTTACTGTGAATTTAAAAAGTCAGCTTTTCAAAACCACTGAAATTTTACATTATGCACTTCCAGCAGCAGGACTTGTTTTTATTACTCGTCAAAGACAGTAAGTGCAGGAATCCCTCAGGTTGTGTGGAGCGTAGAGTGACACTCCCCTTCCCCCTCCGGCTGATTCCAGGAGTCAACCAGCTGTGCATTATGACCGAAAGAGGTGAAACCTCCCAACTTTCGCACTATTGAAAAAGCCAAATGTTGAATGTTGGGGAATCTTTCAAAGACTGAAAAAAGACAGACGGTCTTGGCCTGGAGGAGGAAGGCAATCTGAATCCAAGATGTGCGTGTGAGGAGCAGCTGGCAGAGGAGGAAATATTCAAAATACAATTTCACATGGGAGCGACATCAATCACTGTTTCCTAAACTGAAGGTAAACTGTGTTTTGAAAAGAACATTTGCCGTTAGTTACATTTGTAAGCCAAGGTGGCATCAATCAAATGAATAACTAGTTGTGTTTTGCCAACATTGAAACCTGAGTTTAAGAGACATAACAAAGGTTGAAACATCCAGATGCATGTCCATTTGAGGTGCTACTGAGACTGCGTAAGATGGATCTTTTGTGGCCAACCATATACCAAGATTCACTACGTGGCACTTGGCTAATGTTTGGTGGTCATGGCAGATGCACTGGAGTCCTGTCTGTCTGAGAAAAACCAAACCCCAGCAGTAGAGTGTCTTCATTTCCTCTAATGAACTACATAATGAAAATACAAATTAAATGGCAATTACTGTCTCTATCTTATGAAAGGGATGAGTGGTCAGCGTTGCTAGGTGACAGAACCAGCACTGTTTACGTAAATAGAAAGTTCTCCGAAGGCTTGAACGTGTCACTTCACCAATGCACAGTCTATGTGGTCACATGCCATCAGCCCCTGGAGTGGGACATAACTAGCATGACTTATTAACTAGTTAAAATCCGCTAGTTACCATCTTATCATTACTTCACAAAGCAGAGAGAAGCAGAGAAGTTCTGATTTCAGTTAAATAATGTCATTAAGTTTGGCTGGTATCATTTCTGCACTTCATATAGTCCATTTTTAATTGAAATTATGTGTGTTCTGATTCTTCAAGTTTTGGTTTTGTCCAGGCCTCCAGCTCTAAAACATTTTGGAGCTGCAGCAGCAATACTGCTATAATATTGCGATATTTTTGCAAGTTTTTCAAGGTTATCATGCTGTCAGATTCTCATACCAGCCCATGTTTAGTGGGCACAGAGGCTGAATATGAATGATGGGTTGTGTGTGCAGACATGTTTAGATGCAGACATGCCAGATTCAAGCCAAATCAAACAGAGAGAAAGAAGCAGTGGAAGACGTTGAAAGGCACATGCGTGGCTGCGTGTGAAAGACAGAACACTTGTGTCGCTCATCGTCTTTCTGCTCACGGCTGCAGTTAATTATTCACCCAGGGTTGTGCTGCAGCGATGAACTTGGGGGCTCTGGGATAAAGGCACTGGAGGAGGAAGATGAAATTATAAAATCCTAATGATGGAACTCTGACTGAATGGTAATTTCTTAAATTGATTTTGAAGAGGTGCCCAGAAAGAACCGGCATGACGAGACACTGAGACTGGTGGAGGGAGAGGATTGCTTTTTCAATCTCTCGGTTTCATTTCTCGTCCTTTTCTGGACATGTTCCAGCCTTCTTCACCTCTGGCCTTGCTTTTTTTTTTATCCCGTACTTAAGCTCCATCACCAAGTGTCTGTCCTTTTGTTTCAATTTCTTCTAACCTCTCTTCACACATCTTTTTTTTTTCTTTTCTTTTTCTTTTTCTTATACCTCCAAATCTATGTGAATAGCATTTCAAGTGTGATCTAATTTTACTCCTAAGTTAACAGATGCAACACATCAAGCTGCAGATCTCAGTCTTCTTTGAGGTGAAAAAAAAAGAGAAAAAAAAAACATCACACCTTAAGACTTAACTGATTAAAAAACAAAAACTGATCATAACGTTCTGTGTGTTTACAGTGAAAACAAGCCGGTAAATCAAACTTATGGAAACTTTGCTAACTAAAATGGTTTCCTCCTGCTTTAAGCCCTCAGGGAAAGAAATTAAACATTTCATTTCTGTTATGCATTAAATCAATTGAAACCTGGAATTTAAAGCATCTATTTACATTTCATCCAGTATCACTTATACATGCTGTTCTCACTAAAAGTCTGCCTTAAATACTGAATATAGAAGTGATTTTCTCCTTTTTATTAAGGACATTTGCTAGGCAACATAAAGCCGATCAGTGGCTCTGAAGTCTTCTACTTCAGACATGTCGTGTGCTGCCTTAAAAGTTGGAAAAAAATGAGTAAGAGGCTTTTGGGAGTTTGGGAATTTAGTTGATGACATGGAGTCAGCAATGGCAAATATAGGATTTGATGCAGATGCTACTTCGTAATTCATGACCACTTCAGTTCAGACTCAGTAAATCTGCAGTTGGCAGATGGCAAACTAAAGGCTAACTGAACTGAAAATGGCTTCTAGCATATCTGAAATCAGCCCGGACAGTTAGCATTTGTTTACAACTACACATTCCCAGCGCTCCAAACATCTTCGAAAACAATAAAAGATTCATTTTTGCTTGATGATGAAAAGCATGAACTTTAAAAATTCAATCTCCTCATATATAGTTTAACATTATCACCGACTAAAGACACAACACATTGATGTGTTGTTAGAGATTGAAACAATTCTCTTTTTTTAAGATGTACCATCTTACAGAAAAGAAAAAAAAGGTCAATTTTCAGTTGCAGCAGTACATCTAAAACAAAATGTGTGCAGAGTGATGTTTACCACTGCGTAGCATCCACTTTTTTTTATATA
>JBAMYA010000021.1:218670-231572 GCA_037176975.1 Arrhamphus sclerolepis | reverse complement strand
CCCCCCCCCCCCCCCCCCCCCCCCCCCCCCCCCCCCCCCCCCCCCCCCCCCCCCCCCCCCCCCCCCCCCCCCCATACCACAAGTAGAAAAATAAGAATAAAACATTTAATATCGGGACAGACTCAGGGATGCTGCATTTATCTTCCTATGTTAACAGCCTCCAGACCTGACATTCACAAGGTAAGATCATTCAAGCAGAACTCATGTTATTCAAACAGTGTTTAAGTTTCTGATTTCAGACTGAGCTGACTTGTCATTGAACATCACGTTGGGCACTATAAGGAACAAATGCAACAAAAAACAAGTCCTTGAGACTCTTAAAACACATTTTTATAGTTCTTCAGTGAGTGGAATTTTTTCATACAGGAGAGGTTGAAGTAATATCAAACAAGGCTTTGAAAAAGAAGAATTCAGCTACATAATTCATGTTTTTAGCAATGACACTGACTGGATTTTAAGCTCTCTATTTGGTAGTTTATGTTTTGATATAACATCACAATATTAACGCTTTATTGTATTATTCCTATTCATAAAAATGCTCAATATGTTCTGGGTTCTGCCATGAAAACTTCAGAATGAACATTTATTATATAAACGTTACAGTAAAAAGCTCACAATTTTGGACAGAAATGTAATTTTTTTTTAAACAGAGTTTGCCTCAAAATGACTCATTCACATAGGATTCACATTTGTTGTTCAACTTGTTCACATCTTAATTCCATTTGGTGCTGAAGTTGACTTATTTAACAGCACGCAAATAATTTGCTGCTAAAGTTTGTTTTCATTTAATGAAGCAGGAAATAATGCAGGTTGGATCCCACTTTACAAAACGTCAAGGGCGTTCTAAATGGTTAAAAACTACATTTATCACCCGTTTGATCTCAAAGGATCTGAATTTAAAGTGACACTTTGGGGCAATTTATTTGCCTATTTAAATTCACTGCTAACTGAAAAATGACATTATAACACAACCTAACAGTTTTTTTTTCTCATTCACCAAGCAGTTCAGTTTGGCAGGACGCTTGTGACATCACAGACCCAGATTACAGGACAGTTATCCAGCTTCCCCGTCTTCATCTCCACTAAACTTCCCATCTTCCCATCTTCCCAACTTCTGTACCCCAGAAGTACATAACACAAAGCTGCAGCACTGATTTCAGAAGAGACACCCCCCATGGAAGATGGAGGTAGAGTGCAGTCTAGTCTGATAAGTCTCATCTCATAAGATTAATTCAAATCAAATGCACAATGTGAAATCGGTAGATATATTTTACTGCATGTTACACTGTGATTGAACACACATTGAATTGTGGCTACGACAGAAGTACATCTGAGTGTATTTCACGTTTTAAACTCAGCGTCATTAGCAGGTTGCTGCTAACGTGCTAATGCACCACGGACTCTAAAGTTAGCGTTGTTGTAGTGATGTTCACGTGCTTTGAAAATAAAATAAATATAATCAAGAAAAAGAAGTATTTTTCTTCTCTACCAATTTTCTTCCCATTTCTCATTGTATCTGGCGCTGTTGTTGCTAGGCTACTGTGCTGCGTAGATATGCTGATGTTTGCGTTATTTCATGGTGCGTTCCTATTGGTTGGTTAGCTGACAGAGATCGTAGAGGCAACAGGCGACAGGTCGTTACACTCTGAGACGATTCCTCCAAATTTCTGACAGCTGATATCTTTCTGATATCTGTCGCAGCCCATCTTTGGTCTCAAGACTGTTCTATCTTTCATGTGAAATCTACCACCACCATTTTCGAGCTATGATGAAACATTTTTATCACGACTGGCCATCTTTTGTCAGAAATGGCCGAAATCATACAGTGTTGAACCAACATAACACAGCTGTAAAGACATTGTTGAAGTGATCATTTGTGCTATATCTCTGTGATCAAGACATGTCATACACACCTCATCAACTTTTTCTAAAAAGATAACATTTAAGGGGGGGGTCAAAATATGTCCCTTTTAAGATTCACTTTTGATCAAAATTTTATATGCCGAGCATACGCTTATGAAGAGTCGGCTGGTCTATGATTCAAAGGGCTTTTAAATGGATGGGGGGATGGGGCGGGTCTAAATAAATATGAATGATTCTATTTGAATTACCATGAGCAGCTTGATGGGTCCCAGGGACAAATCTGCACACTGTTAAGAGTAGGAGATGGCATCTGAATATCCTGCCGGCTGTGGACCACAACTTCTTACACAGAGCTTTTACTTTAAAACAGAGGTGTTTTAGTACTTTGTACTAAAACTGCTGTAATCTCATCAACCCGACACCACTGTCCAAAATCATTGGCACTTTCAATAGACTGCAGGTAATATGAGCCTAACAATGGTATAGTCACCAATCGTCCAGATCACGGTGACTGTGAAAGGCTGGAATCAAGGCAACTGGACTTCCTTTTCTTGGTCCTTGAAGACCTTTCACCATCAAAAAGGCTTTGTCAATTCAAACTGACTGTTTGGGGCATTTTAAGCTCATAAGCTGTTGATGTCGTACGTGAATCACTGCCCCTCCCGTCACCACTGTGTGTTGCAAGTCTTTCAACAACTGAAAATCTCCAAGATTCAAGAAAAGAGAGTCCAGCTGCCTTATTTCGAGGCAAGCTTCAGAGAACAGCGAGGCTTAAATGAGTTGATTTTGTATTATGATCACCTCAACACCTAACAAATAAAATCAAATATCCAAAGAGAGCTACGATTACAGCTAAAGAGGAGGGCTGTGACCACACAAACTACGCATCTTCAGATGAGGACATGTGTCCTTGACTGTTTTTGAATGTGGTTTGAGTGGCACATCCACACGTTTATTCACACCTCGATCTGGTGGCATCTACTTATGACCCTTTCACAGATGACAGCACTTGTTATGAAGTGTGAGGAGGGCCTGGCTGTAAACAGAGGTCAACATGCAGGAAAAAAAGCCTCCTCTGAGGGATACAAAGACATCGGTCATGTGACAGCGTCCACCAGCTATGGGTAAGCACGGCTCTGATGTCAAACACTGCAACCAACCATGAAGCACAACGAGAGGATACCGCATTTCTTAATTCCTTGACATGCTTTGGTCAATATACCACAAGGTGACAGCATAAAAAATCCTTTTTAAAGCCTTATTCATAGCACTGAGTTTTAGGGGGCGGGGTCAGAATCACACAGCACAGACCATTGCCCTTCTCAAAAAGAGGGATGCTAAAGAGCACAACCTTGCATGGTTTTCCTTTAAGGCTAATTTATGCATCTGTGTCAAAGCTACGGCGTACAAGTGAACACTACAGCGTAGCTACAACTAGGTCTGACATGCATCTCTTTTCAAATGTGACTACGTTGACGTGGCGACGGTGTATACAAGAAACATGATTGGTAGAGTTGTTCTTCTTCGTTTTCAAATTTCCAGCCGCTGTTTCTTCTTTGTCGTTTTCAAGCAGGCTAGAATGATAGTTTGCTGTTATGTCTCTAAAAACGACTGCCGCTCGACATTTATCAACTACAGCTCATGTAAAATTTTCTTTATTTGCCCGTTCGTTGCTATATCTGAATTTCATTTTGAAAGTAAACAAAAGGAAACACTGCCACCTAGTGGTTGGTGGTGTAATTGAGTAACGCAAACAATGCAGAAGTAGAAACGCCAGAGGGGCTGTGCATGCTTAGCCTGTATGCAGCTTAGCCAGCTTCCAACAAAATAATTGTTTTATCGTCTGGCTTTTAGAGTTGGTATTCACATCAGATATCCAAATAAGTGTGAAGAAAAACTTTTTGATTTAAAAATGTCAGTGTTAGCTATGTTTCTTATCATCTTTTTTTTTGCTTCATTGCTTTCATAGAGCTATAAAGATTTATAAAACAAATAAAATATTTTTTTCAAATACAGATGTGAAACTCATGATTTTTGTCTTATTGTTATGCTCGCCATTAGGTGGTCATGATTTTAATGAATCTGTCACTGGTCAACTGGTTCTAAATAATGCAGAAAATTTAAAAAAATAAATAAACTCAGCAACTAAGTTCTGACCTGCTTTCATAATCAAAAATATTTAAAAGGCCAAATGAAAGAAATGTCACCTAAAATGAAAAAGGTTGTGATTGTTTTTTTTCCTGATACGCATTTGAGAAAGATGGAGAAATACTTGTGTTACGAGTGGCAGAGGGGCTGTGACTCGTCATCATTTCACTATTTTTTTTTGCCCCGTCATAGAGGCATTAACATTTACGCACACACTGTAATTGGCCACAGATTGTACACAGATACACTGAAGCACTCATTTCCTCCTGGAAATGTGACGATAAAAGGTTTAGGCAGCGGCTCTTCCTTCTGTTTTCCATCACTCTCAGTTTTTGCTGAGTCAGACCAAGCCATTATCCAATCTTTTCCTGCTTTTTTTTTTCTTACATGTACAATGTCATGCACACATACACACTGAGGACAATATCCTCCACCAGTGGAAGGGGAGGCCTGGGGAGGTTACAGCAATACCAACACCATTTAATAAGTGTGAAGATGGGAGCATTGTGCCGAGGCTGAAATCACGCACAAGTCTAATCCAACACCCTGTGTATGGCTGCATGGATGTGAAAAAAAGTGGAGTGACCTCCATCTCCCCGTCTCACCACTACTAGTATAACATGCTTGACAGCTAAACCAGCTCTGCTCTCCATCCTCCAAACACACACACACACACACACACACATGCAAAATGAATTATCCCCTGAAATGTATTTTCCATCTGTGGTCCATTAAAACTTATTTATTGTTGCTTTACGAACACAGATGCAGGTTAGGAAGCGGCGAGCGCAGCTCATTCATCGGACATAACTGGCTGCATCGGCGCTGTCTGATTATTCCAGCTGATCTTTCCTCGTGTACGAGCGCTTGGTTTCATCACGAGTCGAGCGGATCAGAACTGCAGGGGCGTCTGTGGTCTTTGGGATTTGCTTCTCCTCATCTGGTGGGTCAGTGTGAGATAATGAAATTCTTTTTGTTCATTTCTTTCTTAGCTGAGAAAAAAAAAGAAACAAAGGTTCTCAACTTAAACGCGTGTTGAGCTCACCATTAAAGCGTATTTCTGGGTTATTTTCATAATTTCAGCCATTATTCAACATTTCCAAAATAACACCTCAGAATTCAGAATGACATTTACCCAGAAGTCATGCTTATAAATTGCTCACTGTAACTAATAACTTATAATGTCCCTAAACATTTTATAAACATAGTTATAGAAGCCTATGAAATATGACCTGAAAGCATTTGTGCTGATTATAGATGCAAAGCCTTAAGTTTTAAAGAAAAACCCTCTGATATGCCTCTGTAGTAATCTACAGTGTGAATATCTGAAGTCGCTGAACAAACAGACTTCGTGAAGTGAATCTTTCGTGTCCTCCTCGCAACTAATTTAAGCGCGCGGGTTATTCGCTGCTCAAAAGCCTAAAAAAAAAAATCCTTTAATCAAAGGAGCTCTCTGACCGCACATGGATGCGGTGCTTTAAATCCTTTTAAAGACATTTCTTCAAATGACATTGGAAGCTAATTCTGTGATAAGAGATTTGACATATTTTCTTGGAGACACTTTGCCAATACGACATTCCCACGTAAAGATCAGACCTTGAGAAGCCACTTGTGTTCATAAGCCCTCCTCAAATATATCAGCACACATTTGGCTGTCTCTTTCTGGCACTGCTTCTTTTTTTTTTTCTTCCAAAAATACCCGAGTATTTCAACCACATTACATCATTACGCCATCAACGTTTTTTAAAGCGATTCATAATTGTACACCAAGACAAACGCCGTCGGGTCTCAGTCAGCATCCATCCAATCTATTGCTATCTGGAATCACAAGCCTGGGTCACAGGTGCAGAAACCAAATGTTAACCATCAGGAGTGCTCTCCAAACTCCCAAATAAATTCTCACTTTGTCATGGTAACTTAAAAGTGCAGGAGGGGGGAACTAAAAATAATGTAACGAAAATGAGAACTAGGTTTTAATAAAGTGGATGGTGTTTCATTATTACACCTTCATGAAAAGAAAAAAAAAAGATTTTGGGGACTCTTCAGAAAAAGTCCTATAATAGACCACTTTGGGTAAAATTAAAGGAGACATTGTGGAAAGCAAAAGTGGAAAGCACAAACCTGAAGATACAGTATGTCATATGTCTTCATCAGCACCCACAAGTAAGAAATTAGTTAATTTGGCCCCTCTGGTCTATTGTTGAACAGAAAAAGATGTGATGTTTTAACAATGTGGACCCATCCAACAATCTAAAAGAGAAATCAGCAGCAAGTAGCCGCAACCAAACTGGGCACTAGGGAAATATAAACTTCATATCAAAGTAACCCCCCCCCACACACACACACACACACACACACAAACACACACACACACACACAAGTAATCTGATGTGTGCTAGTTTGAGCTTTCAGACTCAGTGCTGTATGGTCTCCCTAACGGCACTAACTTGCTTAGGAGCTTTTAGAGTCTGATTTGTGTTCACATTTAGGTTTGTATGGTCTTGCAAAGCTGCAGGGCAGGTCTCAAAACAGGTACACCCGGCAGAAGAGGAGGGGGGTGACTCCACCCTGTAAAACTGTCTGCTATGGAAATAGGGGGGTTTAAAGAGGATCAGTTCCACCGTTTCTCTGCGGTGTTTCAATCAAAACCTCCCACAAACGCGCGGTGATTGTGTCAATTTGTGAAAAAGGGAATAATGTCTGGAGATGCAACGTTGATTATGAGCAACACACACACACACACAAACAAAATAAAAATAATAATAAGTCAAATGTCAGTTAAGGGGAAAAGAAGAAATGGGAGTTTCATAGTTTAAGTTTGGGAACATTTGCTTCCAATAAATTAATTGAACCAGCACTTCAAGTCCATCCAGGTTGTAACCAGAAAAGTGCATTCAATTGATAAGGGCTCCATTTTATTAATTATGAACGATTTAACTCTCAACATGCAAGCTGCAAAAATGTTACTTCATCTAAACAATCACTCTGACTCAAATGGAGGATCATGTTTCTTTTTTTTTCTCCATTTCCTGCTGCCATCCACAGCTGTTAACAGCATCTGTAGAACACTGACGATCCTGCAGCAGCTAATTAACACAGAAACCGTTATGTATTTCTGTCAGATAAACTCTGATTTTAAAATCAAGTGTTTTTCACTTTCACCAGAACCATCAACAGTGCGTAGCCGCTGCCCGTCTGAACAACAGCTAGGACTGTGAGCGCACCAGTGCGGGAATCTGTTTTTCCAAAGTGGGAACATCAAGAGCGAAGCGAGCTGGCGTCTGGTCCCGTAACGCATTCATGACGTCAATTCTTCCAACTGGGAAAGTACACAAGAAGAGCTTGAAATCTAGACTTCCGCCCAGCTTCCTGCTGAGATCAGGAAGTGGAATGGTTGCTTCCCACAGAGGGTTAGTTGGTTTCATCCATCTATGAACCACCAGAGGCTGACACTAAGTCAGAATGCACTGAAAATACAGATGTTCTTTACACTGCTACAGTCTGAGCTACCAAAAAATAAATAACAATAATAATAATAATAAGGCCAAACTAGCTGATTTCTGCTGTGTCTGGTAAGTTTCTTCATTTTTCACCAGCTCCTTCTGGTAGCTGAATATCACATAAAAGAGAACCTATTTAGTCCTTTTTTAGATACCACAGGACCAAATATCAAAATGAAGTCATTAACGACTTCATCCCATATTTTATCCTTTTTTTTCCACACTAAGACTTTCTTTAATTGTACCAATCAGTGTAAAAATCAAGGTAGAAGTTAGGGCTAGACAACAATTCAATAGCAATATGTATCACAATATAACATTTTTCAATCGTGATGATATGACTTTTAAACACATTTTAACCGGAGAGATTCTCCAAGTCAAACACACGCACACAAAAATAAACACATATGTGAATAACACATGAGCCTCCCGTCGATCTCTGATTTATAACTGGCCAGCACAGAGGCTCCAACTCTTTATTTTCATATACTTTCTAACACAATCATCCATTCATTTTCTGTTTTAAAGACAACGAACGTGCAGAATGAGCTGATTCACAGAGATATGAATGTATTTTTCTTCTTTAACATCAGCATCAGCACCAACAGTCCACCTCTTTCCTCTGTTTTCTTCACTGCAGATACTTGTTTTGTTTTGTTTTTTTAAATCTGGATTCTTTGAAACTTTAATGTTTTCGAGAACCTGAAATTTGTTTACGACGAAAGAAAGTAAAGGAATATAAGTCAGGTCCCGTCATATTATGTGTTTTTAGAGGCACGTTCTCATCCACATCAGCTACAAATATACTGTTAACCAGTGATAAGAATGAACTAAAGTGGATATATTCAGCAGTGTTTGAGATGTGAGAAACGGGGGGGAGAGGGGGGGTGAAAGTGGTGAAAGACAAGATGCTGAGAGGAGAGACGGGGAGTCCAAGAAGACAGACAAGTCAGCACAGGATCTACTGGCCTCCTGCAGCCAGAAACCAGCAACACCCCCAACCCCACCCCACACAGGAGGATGCCTATTGTTCCCCCCATTCTCTAAACAAAGCCCACCCCCCCACAATTCACCCTCCCTTTCTCTACCTACCCTCTTTGTGTGCCCCCCCCAACAACACACATACACACTCAGCATTGTTGCTTTAATAAACCGGCTCCCCTCCCTAAATTTCATTACACATGAGCTGGGACTCCCACCCAACACCCCCATTTTACAGTTTTTAACCCCCCCCAACTAAGTCCGTCCTCAGGCAACCTGCTGCATATGATGCAGGCTGCGACACAAAAAGAGAGCAAATAAAAAAGTCTGAAAACTGGGGAAAAAAAGGGACTGTAAGAATTAAAAAAGTCGAATTAAAAGAGAAGCATTTCAATGAAAGAAAGAGAAAAGAGCCAGAAGGTTCCCTCCTGCCAGGATTTACTCCGTCACCTGTTGATTCAGCAACACTGACTACAAGCACCACACACAGCCCTCATCAAATTCTGCTTATGAAATGAAAAAAAAGGAAAAAAAAAATCTAATTTGAATCAAAGCAGACAAAGCAGAGCGCCACAAGATTTGATTTCATGTCGGAAAGATTTTCCCTCCTAATCCCAATCTCATCGAAATCTGTGTGCCAGATTTTGTCCTCCTGTCTGGAAAATGAGGCGACAGATGAAACGACGAGGAGGATGGCTGCGAGCTGCCCGTCGCACCAAACTCCACCATATTGCAGCAGCATTGGTGAAGCAGATGAACACACACACACACCAACACACACACGGGCACATACACAGCAGCTGTGACTAAAGCACACAGAGGCCATATGGTGCGTCCTCATCCACCGACGCCTGTTGCTGCTGCAACAATAGGCCTGCCTGGCCTGGACAGCAAGAGGCAAATACACGTACGCAAATGTGTACACACTCACATAAATACACACACACACACACACACCAACTGGTCGTTAGTCAGTCAGTCCGCGTTGCTTAGGCCAAGAACAAACGCCTGGATTTGCATTTTGCACCTCCCTTCGTCTTCCTATTTTCCCTCTCTCCAACACACACGTACACAAACACACACACACACACTTCCTTACTCTCTACAGGTGCATGGAGCACTCACAACAAATGTCAACGGACTGGAGAGGGAGAGGCCGGGGGGGGGAAGTGTGGGGGATAAGGGAGGAAAGTGGAGGCTGTTTGCCCACAGTGAATGACTAAGCTTTGTACGCTTGCAGGCCAGGACACAGCAAAGACAATGAAACACACACCTCCCACACACACACACACACGCACACCTCCTTCCTTCGTTACACTGTCAGGACAGCTTGATTTTTGTTTTCAGACACTTAAAAAACGAGCAATATTTCTGGAAGAGGTTTAAAAGTTAATTAAAACAAAATTTTTATTTCACGACTGATGAGTATGATGTAGCTGCAGCTGTGCAGCATCGCTCCATCTCGTTTCCGAATATCTAACACTCACGCTGAGAAGACCGGACCAAAACTTAATCCAAAGACACCAAGATACACACTTGGAAAGAGACTGAGGAGAAGCACTGCTTCCCCGCTTCTATAAAGACGGTTAAATGCTGTACACATCTCACACACATTGACTGCTTCGTTAGTGTGGCAGAGCTTAATCAATATGTTGATCGACAGCAACCGTTTTAAACATTAGTTAATCATTCCAGTTGGTTTTGATATCAACAACATTTGGTTTCAGCTACCTAAATGTTTCATTTTTGATTCCTGGATGAGCAAAACAAGATTAACGCAGGCATATTTCACTGGTATTAGACTTGATTTGAGAAAAATATCAACAGATAGTTTGATGAAAAGCCCCCATGAAAGACTCCCACTGTAATTATTTTAGTGGGCACACATCTGGTCACCAACAACCCCCCAAAAAAAACCCTCAACTTATCCACAAATGACAATCTCCTTTAGTCTCACAAACCTCATCAAAAAAAAAAAAATCCACTACTATTATTCTCTAAATTACAATCCTTTTACCCAACATACCTCCCAACATCTGACAAACGGATTACTGTTACAGAAGAAATGCATCGACTGCGTTTCATCCTGCAGGCTGTAATTTTCTCCAATAATTACATTGTGGTTTGGCCTGCGTTGCCACAGATCTCAGGACAAGAGCAGTCCTTTAATCAATATTTAAAAGGAAGTACAAAATACACACAAGTATCGGCTCAAACGGTGGTACTGTAGGCTGGAAACAGTGGGGCAGGTTTAAAAAAAAAAAAACTATAATGGATGGTCCCCAGGGACTGGTGTGAAACCAAACTGCAAAGATTAATTTAAACTATATCCAGAGCGTTAACGCAGAAAGCAATATATTACAATTAAAATAAATCATGACCAGTCAGAATAACTCTAATTAAGCTGATAAGAATAAGTTTCAACCCCTGAATGTGAGTCTAAAGGTGGATGGAAGATGTATAAGAGCCTGCGCTCAGTAGACATATGATGTCCTCCGTGGAGTGGGTAAACACGGGCTGTTATCAGCCTCTGGCCTGGTTCCCTGACTGGGGCCTGCCTGTGGAAGAAGAAAAAAAGGAAAGAGAGAGAGAGAGGGAGAGAAAACCCCGCCGATGCAACAAGTCCCCCATTCACTCCCAGCTTTGTTAAGCTGCCTCCCGGCACCGCACACCAAATGTTTTCATGCGTTTCGCTGCGCACGTCGCTCAGGTCACCAACTCGACTCCAGCGGGCGAAATTCTCACGTGATTTATGTGATATAAGACAGAACAAGGTTTGGTGTGTTGGTGTCGACAGAGAGGAGAAGAAAAGTGTAGTGAAAGCGACATCCCTGGCTGCGAGGCTCAGCGCGCCGGAGCGCAGATCAGCCTGTTAGACTTGTTTTAACACCCATGTGCGCCGGATTTGTGTCGATTCGGCTCACGATGTTGCCACAACTGCTTCGCCAATCACTTCGGGGTTTTTTGTTTTGTTTTTTTAAGAAACAATCGAAACGTCCGGGCCATTTCAGAAGCGCAGGCTGAAGGAGGAGGAGGAGGAAGGAGGGGGACTCCTCCTCGGGAACTTACCTCGATTCAAACGCCTCTTTATGGATAATTTCCCACGCTTTTCCGCGGATCGGAGTCCCCACAGCACCGGGAAGCCCTCTGCCAACTCCAGGGTCTCCTCTCGGCGTCGCTGCGATGAAGGATCGGGCGCGCGGAGTGCGTAAAATGCGCAGCGTCTCTCCAAGGATGCGAAATATGCGCGGAATGGGAGCAGGAATGAAATGAACGCAGTGGACTGAGTTGAACGGGGCGGGGTGAGAGGGACTGGCGTCACCCTGGATGAAACGGAGCGAGTGAGCGATGGGAGGATGGGTGGAAAAAAAGGAAAGGAAAGAAAAGAGAAGGAGGGCGAGGGGGAAGGGACCGGACTGTAACAGGGCTGCGTTCAACAACAAAAGAAAAGAGTGGGGCGACTAAACTCTGGTGAGGAGGGAGGAGGAGGAGGAGGAGGGTCCAGATAAAACACGGCTGTTGTGTTTGGCTGACAACAAATCAGATAAGCTTGAAAAAAAAAAAGAAAACCCACTCCTGACAACAGCAGCTTTTCACGAGTTAATTCCAAAACTTTTAGGGACGTTTTAATAAGAAAAAAGAGGAAAGCTACCCAAATAAAAGTTCAGATTTCCTTATGGAAAAAGACACATTATTGTCTATTTGATAAACCGTTAAAATCATATAGGCTGTAAAATAAGTTATATGTTCATGCCGGCTGTAGAAAACAGAAGTTACACTATAAGATAAAAATAGATACGTTTATGTCATCATATCATATTTAATCACCTCAATTCTGAAAAGGCAAAACTTTCACTTTCAAGCAACACAGAGGAGTTTTCATGTTAAAATATGAGTTTTAATTTGATTTGAAATAATATTGATTTATTTTCAGGATCCAGCTCTTACTCTATACTCTTACTCTAAACAGCCTAAGTAACTTGCTGTTGCAGCCGTTGGCTGGTTTTAATAAAATATAGTAACAACACAGAATTAAGCACTGACTTAGAAACACCATAACAACACATCCAGTGATAAAACATTGAACAGTAATATGTGTTTGTCTGACTTCAACGAAAAACAGAGCTGTAATTATCAGTAAAATTCCAACTTTCAGGTTGAATCCACTACATACATGAGAGAGCTTGCAGTTGCAGGGGTAGATTCCAAGCCCCAAGAGTGAGTCAGTATCCAGTAACTGTAATTATTACTGGTACTCATCATAATCACGCTGCTGACTTTTCACTTTCACATTGCTCCACTCGCGCACATATTATATTATAGATATTTTTAGGTTATTCTATTTTATGACATACACACATACAGTATATACATATATACTTACATATATATATATAAGTATGTGTATAT
>JBAMYA010000021.1:180594-218570 GCA_037176975.1 Arrhamphus sclerolepis | reverse complement strand
ACACAAGTCTGTCAATGACCCACTAATTAGAGCCAGGTGTGTTTGAGCAGGGAAACATCTAGAACATGCAGGACAGTTGGCCTTGAGGACCAGGGTTGAAGAACACCATTTTAGGGTATCCATTTAAAAAAAACAAAAAAAACCCAGCAGAAACCATGAACAGAGTTCCTGTTTTTTTCTTTTGGCCCAAAGAGGGAAAGGAGGAATATTTAGATTCCCAGGAACCTTTGAGAAAAAGCTTGCAGAACTTTTTTTTTTTGGTTCAAATGACCTTTTATTGACAGTAAGGAGACAGGAAACAGAGTGGAGAGAAACCGAGGGGAACACATGCAGCAGAGGGTCACAGGCTGGGAGTCGAACCTGCGACAGCTGCAGGAGGAGTACAGTGATGAAGACTTTTGATGAGTCGGGTAGCCATGAAAACCTCTATAACAGGGTGAAAAAGTGAGTGGAACATTTCAACAAAAGCAAAGTTAAGAGGTGAGTCAAAACTAAAAGCAATGAAACACTTATTTAAAATGAATGACCATAACCACAGCTTGTGGCATCGTCTCCATGGTTACAGAGAGAAACCTATCATTCCTTTTCTGCTCCTGAGAATATAACATGCAAGACTTGCTTATTTTCCACCACAGAATAACTTTTTTACTGTCTTCCTATCTCAAGGGCCTCACCCTGGATCGCTGCTGCAGCCCGTAAAGGTTTTATGGCAGTAACAGTTGTTATTCTTTGTAAACTTATCATTAAAACTCAACCACCAATGCAAACGTCTGGCAAAGCAGCGCACAAATGGGAGTAATTTCAGATTGATGATTTCACAACAATTATGCTCTAAGAACACTGACAGGTTGGACAGATCTGAACTTTTTCCAGTCACCATTGAATTTTTAAGACTAGAACCCAGAACAAGGGGTCAGCAGACTCTTCATATATCAAACCAGTTACAAACAATGACCAAGTTTGACTTGAAATCAAGTCACGCCATTTGAATCCCACACCAGCTTTATGAGCATCAAGCCCACCCACCATACAAACATAACGCCATTTCAAATTTCCAGAGTCTTGCAGACAACTGGCCAGACGCACTCTTCTACTTCTTTTAAAATTATGATAGTTTGTGAGAAATGTGTAGTTTCTAAACCATGAGCTGTTCCTTAATTCTACCCACGTAATTTTAGGTAATTTAAACTACACCAACAATGAATCCAAAAGACAGAACGACAAAAGTGATGTTGGAAGGAATTACATGACGCTAAAACCAGGGTCTAACGTAAAAGACTGGTCTCACTCTGGAGTTGATAATCCTTTGAAAGGAGGACCCACCAAGACATGGCATTGTTGGCTGGTTCATGAGATCTGTCTCAATAAATTTACAACAATGAAAGAATGACAAAACTGCAGTTTCCAGAAATGTGAAATGGGATCCAACGCTGCTCTGACAGAATTTTCTCTACTGACAGTGAATGAGGTGAGCGATAATTGCATGCATAATTATAGAAGTTAATACAAAAGCAAAGCCAGCTCCCTAAAGTGCCATCTTCTTCCTCCATGATCCTCCCAAACGACAATTCAAAGACTAAAGTAATGAACCAAAACCCCGGACCTGTAACCAGGAACTCAAAATCTGTAACCGAGACTTCAATCATCTTTCTCTGTTACACGTTGGTTTCTTCTATCAGTTCTAAAACCATCTTCGTTTTAAAACCGTCTTCCACAGTTAAGAAACAAGTGTCAAATCAGCGCCACATCAATCAACAGCAGAGGAGGCGGGACATAGCTGAGATCTAGTATCTGATTGGCTGCTGAATGACTCAGCACTTTATATTTTAACATTAAGCACTAAACCTCTGCTGATAAATGGTGTTGATAACTTAGTGCGTTTGTCGCTATATCTAGCGAGTATTAAGACTCCTCTAGCAACTCTTTATATTTTTATAAAGTGACTAGCTACAATTCTAGTGATTTTTCTGGTGTTATTGGAAATTTCTGGGGACTGACAGGAAAGCACGTATCGCTACTCTTCACAATGATCAGCAGGGGCTGCGTGAGTCCTTCCCCGTCCAAAAGCACTCGTTATCAGACCAGTCCTCAGCAGACAGCCCCTCCCAGCTGCAGTCAGAGAAGAAGAAACGATCCTCCTTTAAGGGAACCTGACTACAAAAGTGTCAATCCCAGTAATTGCTGGGGACATGATACTCTAGGCTAAGATTATCAGGGTTATTCAGCAGCCCATCAGCTATTTGATCTCAGCTATGCCCCGCCTCCTCTGCTGTTGACATTTGTCATTTGCAAGCTCAAAAAGAAAAATACTGAGAAAGATGGCTGAAAGTTGAAATGAAACTGAGAAGGATGATTGAACTCTTGGTCCAAGATTTCTTATTTCCTGGTTCCAGATTATGGATTTTGGTTCTCAGATTTTGTGTTTTGATTGGCAACATATTAGGTTCTGCATAATAAGTCACAGCAACACTTCCATGCCAGGAAGTGTTTAAAAGCTGGGTTATTGGTTATTCACACAAATCAGCTCTTCCAAATGAAAACGCTGGTAGTTTTAACACTCGAGTTAAATAGAACAACTCCTGAGGATCCACATGCTTCTTACCGGTGCGGCATTGGGCCTGTGGTCTGTCTCATAGAGGATGGCCAGTAACTGAGCTTTAGCATCTATGGCTGATGATACCTTCCCAACTGTTCGCTAAGAGTTAAAGCCAAGTGAAAAATCAATAAAGAACAAAAGAGGACAGACAAAGATAAAGAAAATGAATGATTTAGTTTGAAAACACAGAAGTGCATGTGGGCTGAGGTATTGACTGGTACCTCTTTACTGTACCCAGGAGCTCCAGTGGGACAACTCTCAGAGCGGACAACTGATTTAGCGTTTCCTCTCGTTCTCTCCGCATCAAAGCTGCCGGTGCTCTAAATGAACATTTGAATGAGTGTCACTCGTACCATGATTCATGGCTGATCTCTCATTTGAAGACAACAGTGGTAAGAAGTCAGGCTGGAATGTTGAAGTCAAGCAGTTTATAAGATGAACGCTGCTAGTTAAAGATAACTCCTGCTCATGGACGCACATGTCACTCCAAGTCTGAATGGGTTGAGTCTGAATGAGGCATACTGTGTCCCTTTTAACAAGTTGACATAATTTCCTGAGGCCTTAAAGCTCCTTTTCATCAAAATAAAAAATATGTTGCTATTAATGGTGCATTCCACCACAAATGGGAAATCCAATTTCCAACTTCCTCTTTTGAAAAGAAGTTCAAGAACACAAATTAGAAGCTGCGTTCACTCGTCAGGAATCAAAACCAAAGACGAGCTTAGATCTTTTTGTTCTTTCGAGATCTAACATGGTTTGTGGTTTCTGATCAAGTTTATCCAGTGATCCCCTGCAACACAGATCAGTACAGCAATAACCTTCTACAACGAATCCCTGAAGACGCTTAAACCATGAAACTACTGCAATACTTGAATTTCCCTTTGGGGATGAATAAAGTACTTTGAATTGAACTGAATTATATTTTATTGACGACATTCTAGTGTGCAAACGACACTGCCTGCAAACCCAAACTTAACGACTAAAATCCTACAAATCACTTGAGCACTGCTAATTATTGGCTAATAATTAGCGACAACTATGTCTTCACATATGAAATATGGCTGACAATTAAAAGTATAAGAACCAGAAAAAGAAATATTGTAGTTGAGTTACTGCAAAACTAAAGAGGGAAACAATATTTGCAATGTAGTGTTATTGAATGTTTATGTGTGTATACACATATATATATATATATATATATATATATATATATATATATAAAAGAAGCCACTAGCCATGGTTCTGTGATGTTTAAATGACAATTTAAGAACCATTAAACTTTCAAATGTGAATGTTACCTTCACGTGGTCGTCTACAGCTAATGACCCCTCTAATTTCCTTCCATGTTCCTTTTCCTGCTCATCTTCCCGTTTACTCCGGGAATCCACATTTATCCTCTGACCACCACATTTATCGGAGACCTTCGGACTCTTTGCGTCCCAACAAACGGCACCAGGTATTTTCTCGTCAGTTGCGGAGGAATCAGCACAAACAGAAGGGACTTGTTCAGTTTTCTCAGAGTCAGTGTAAGACAGAAGAGGAGCAGAAGAGGGAGCCTGCGTGCCGTCCTTAAGTCCAGGAGCGAACAGCGGGACGGAGGAGAAACCGGCCTGGGCGGCTGGTTCAGGGACAGGATGGACCACAGGGTAGATGGTGAAGCTCTTAGACGAGGGAGGAGGAGGAGCAGGGGGTGAGGAAGGAGGAGAAGATGCAGACAGCTGCACCTACAGAGGAGGAGCCAGACAGATGTTAGACACCGACAGGATGAAACTGTGGGATTAATAACTTCGTCTCCTCAAAGTTTTAGAAAGTCAGAGAGGTTGGAACAGGGCAGAAAGACTAGTGGGCTGGCTCTAAAAAGTAAAGATGCCCTTTTGTAACATTTTCAGGATATCATATAAAGTATATGTAAATAATAAGGGCTATAAAACCTACACTTCTCTGTCACGTTACCCTATTTAGTTCTGTATAAAGACTAATTACACAACAACATGTAAGGCATCTCAGCTGCCCCAGCTGGTACAAAGTCAGCCATTTCCAAACTGTCTGAACTGGAAAAACTGGATTTCAAGTCTAACTTTATCACTGATGAAGTTATTTATCAGTAAAGTTTGTGGGAAATAACAAAACAAATATTGTGCACTATAAATGCCATTAAGTCAAATGGCTCCTCATGAATTTAACGTTGCAAGACGCACAAAAACATGAGCTAATGTCTTCAAAGAACATTTCTCCTTTTCTTTCTCTTCCTGAATATCGTTTCATCACCCGACAAGGAGGTGAAACGGTATTTGAGACAGGAGTGACTTCTGGATATAAAAGCAGGAACTAAGGAAATAAAAGCAGACTAGAACGTGGAGATCGTTTAAATACATGCAGGTGTGTCTTCTTTGTTTCACAGTTAACACAACCGTCAGCATGTTGGACCGCTTTTCTTCAAGACTGGCTGTAACGCTCCGCAGATCTGAACAATTTAAAGACTGCGTGTGCAACCGCGCACAGAAGAGAGTTTGAAACTCATCAGTGAAAGCAGATCTGATCATGCTGCAGCTTCAACCGCGATTTCATTCAGGCGCAAACATTCTCATGCCAATAGCTGCTGCGATACTCAACCTGAGACTCAGGAAGAGGAGCAGATGGTTTACTGGAGCCGTGAAACATGGAAGAGAGAAGCCCGGCTCTCTCCTTTATGCTCCTCTTTGAAAAATCTCTGGCCGACAGCCTCTGGCTTTTACTCTGAAGGGAAAGCAGGCGGCAATCAGGATACACATCGTCACTAAAAGTACCATTCAGAAGTGGGATAAAGTTCACCTGCTGCATAGATGCCTCTGACCTCTCAGAGGACTGACGAGGACCAGAAACAGACAGGTCAGAGACAGAGAAACCACCTGGGGGGTCAGGAGAGACACTTCCTGGGCCGTGACTTTCAGTCAGACTGATAGTTCTTAGTGGACTCTTAGATCGCGAGGGTGACGGAGAGCGACTGCAGCTGCTTGGACAGTGAGATGATGGGAGCGAACTGAGGAAACTGGCTCCATCAGCCACAGCACTGGGATTCTCCAGTAACCGGAGGTAGACGGAAGGCTGGAAACCAGAGACGGAGAGGACGGGAGAGAGGGAGGGCAGTTGCATAATTCATAGAAAGTCTCCACATTTTTGTGGTTCTCAACTTTAATGTTCAAATTCAATTTACAGCTCCTTTACAAACCAGAAGAGGCTGAAAGCAGTTCAGAGGAGCATACCTGCCACTTAGGGCGAAGAGGACACTGAGGAGGAGGAGGAGGGTCTTTGGGTTTAGCAAAACGGGGGTTTTCCATCTCCTCCTCCTCCTCTTCCTCTTCCTCATCTGAGAGAGGAGGCGACGTGGAGGAAGGAGACACAGGAGGAGAAAAGGATGGACTGGATAGGTCCTCATCAGACTGCTGAAAGGAGAGGAAAAAGGAAAAGAAAGAAGAGGAAAAGGGGATATAAGAGCAGGGGAAAGCAAAGGAAAGAAGGAGAGAGGAGAGGAAAGGTCAGGTAAGGAAAGGAAATGAGAGGAAAAGAAAAGGAAAGAACAGAGAGGAAAGGAAAAGAAAAAGGGTATGATCAGGTCGGGTAAGGAAAGTAGAGGAGAGGAAAAGAAAAAAGAAAAGGGTCAGGTCAGACAAGAAAAAAGAAAAGAAAGGTTGTCTGACAGCAGGATATGAAAACTAGTTTTCAAGCATTTTTAAGGGTTAGGAATATTTAAAGTTTTTTTATTTTTAACAGGTTAAAGAAAATACAGAGAAAAACTCTGGGTCCTCGGATCATTTTACAGAATAAGAAAAGATGATGGATTAGAAGTAATTTGCTTATAAAAGCAATGAAAAAAGAAAAGACTGCAAAATAAAAAGGTCATAAAACAAAAAGTGTGAAAACAGGACCAAAGGACAGCTGTTTTTGTTTCATAATTGCATTAACTGAAAGGTTTCCAGCTGACCCTTTTATTCCATAAACCTTTGCTTTATCTGCGTGTTATTTAAATCATTATTCACCGAGGTAAACTAGGAGGCATTAGAGGTTTCTGTTCAGGAAGGGAGCTTATCAAGCTAAAAACCAAGCTAAATTCTAATAAACATTTCACAGGTTTTCTTTAAAAAATAAAAAGAAGTACATTTCTCATCTTTGTGTGCACTTGTGTGGAGGAGTCCCCTTCAAACTTGGCCAGCAGCTGCGTTGCCATGGAGCGGACCTTGTTCTCCCGCAGCTCCCCCTCCTCACCAACAGGGGGCGCGCTGTGGCAGGATAACTGTGGGCAAACAGGATGACAGGCTTATGAAGGATTCAATGAATGATTAAATGAAAAAGTGGAAATGTAAGACCAGACAAAAAGCCCGGATTAACGCATGAACCTGCCTCTGCGAGGTAACTGTTGCCGCGCCGACGTCTCTTGTTCACAGAATCATCCTCTTGTTTCTTGTCATCCTGCGACACAAGGTGCCACAATGAAAATCTACCCACAAGCTCAATTATCTTCCAGAATCCTCGACTGGATTTCTTAATTACCAGAACATTGTAGATGCTGACATTTATGTAATAAAAAAAAACAACTGCATGATGATGCTGATGTGAAGATGATGTAAATTCTTTTGTCCTGATCACTGAAGTCCGGCAGCTTTAGATGATATCTCAGCATTTCAATGAGAACTGTGTGCCACACGCATCTTCACACTATCCCCCCCGTCTGCTTTCATTTAAGTGAGGAACTTCAAAGATCTCTTTACCCTGGGAATCCTCTTTCTGGGCTGCGACAGGTTCAGCACGTTGTGGTTGGTTTTGTACGGATACGGTTCACCATTTTCATCTGCTCCTTTTGAAGAAGAAGAAAAACAAACAAAGAGTATGAGAAACAACAAGAACAACAGCCATAATAATAAATCATCTTTTCAGGATATGCAAATAGGCTTACAAAGTTAGAAAAAAGAAAAAAAGGAAGTACTATTCTATACCAATCAAGACTTTCTGCTAAAAACCACATTTCTTTCTTATGAAAATCACAAATTTCAAATTTTGTGAGATCACAAATTTAAGACTTTTAACTTGAAATTCAAATTTTTCTTGTGGAAAACGTCTACTTTTTCCAACATTTTGAGGGGAATGGCAGTTTGAACAGGTGGGCTTTAAGCAATGATTTAAAGGTTCCAGAGGGGTAGGGGGACATGAGGTACGGTTGTTTGGTCCTGGTGAGGGGGGGGTCAGGAGGTTAAAAATCAGCAGATCACAGATGACGGGTAGGGGAACGGTGGCGAAGAACGTCGGTAAGACAGGAGGGGGCAAGGCTATGAGGAGGAGCTTGTACTGGACAGGGAGCCAGTGGAGGTGATGGAGGATGGGGTCAGGGGGTCTTTGGGGGTCACGTGACTGGATAGTCTAAAGTATTTTACACTGAAAGGTCATGACCAGGTGGGGTGAGGAGGAAACGGCGCAGACATAAGTGACATCACCAACAGATGGGTTAGTCAGGTCATCCTTCAGGTAAGAAAGATCAGCTTCATATAAAAACACGCTTCAGGACGTGACGAGTCAGTGCTCCAGCGTGTAGCGACGTACTTGAATGGTCTGATTACATCAACTCAACAGGCGGCGCTGATCCTGGAGCCTGACGCACGTTTACAGAATTTACAAATGAGTGCTTCTTCCACTTCTGCTGAGCTGCACGACAAGTTTATGAAACAGTGGATGGAGATAAACGCTTCAACGGCGATGTCACAGGGTGCATTTCCTTGTGAGCTTTCATCAGTCCTGTCATCCTCTATATTCAGATTTTCCTTTTTTTAATGTTACTTGAGATCACTACCAGCTGCCGCCTCCAATCTTCAGCCTCTTCTATAACCACACGATATATTATTGATCAGTACATTATAAGCAAAGTTAATCCTCAGAGTGTAAATGAAAATGAATAATGGAAACTCTCCAAAAGCAACTATTGCAAACATAAAATTCCAACCACCCACCTCAAATACAGGTGAATTTCTCTTGAAAGGGATGTTTTTGCAGCACGAGTGACATCGAGGTTGCTTACGTTACATTTACACGTGAAGCCTGTTTGGATCTTGCTGCGCGGCCACAGACGGAGGCCTCTGCAGCTACGTGGGGTGACTGGATACGGGCGTCCGCAGACATAGCACGCATACCAGTCAGCTCTCTGGCAGGGACAAACCTGACCACAGTTGTGTAACACGCAACTCTATCTCATGTCACAGATTCAGATAAGTCTATAATTTTAGTTCTGAAAACAAAATAAGGCTGGCTGGCTGCAGCGAGGGGCCGCCGACTCCTTCAGTGCAGCTCTGAAAGTTCCCGTTTAATGAACTGGACTTTTCACAGCTTCCTTTGTGGGAAAGTGTCTCACATTTTTGGAGGTTATGAGGAAGTTCTGCATGCAGCAAAGTGAAAAGTTCAGCTGGCTCCAGCGCGTTTCCTCCAGATTCCCTTTTTTCCACACGCTGCAGTGACTTTGTGAAGTAAATCACTTCCTTATGTCAAACTGTGGCTGGAAAGCCAGCGAGGCATTACCTCTTATGAGACTCCGCTTTGCAGTGTTTAATTAGTTCAGTAAATTTAGCTTCAAGGATCTAATTAAGACTTTAATAACATTTAAAAATAATTAAATCTATGAGGCTCTGACAAGCTCTGGTGATTAACAACACCCAAGTTAACCGTCTAAAGATACTAGTGAGTAAATAAAGTCAACATATTATCAGAGCTGCTTCATTTGTGACGAGATGATCGAGCTTGTTGTGGTTCTGTGTCTGAGACAGTCAGGACTCTAACTGTTACCATTTCCTGGTGCGTTCCTGAAGGCCTCGTAGAACTTGGAGAGGTAGAGGACCATCAGCAGCTTGTCCGGTTCTGACTCCGCAGCCATCTCGTTTCCTGTCGTCACCGGCTGGATGCCGAACTCTCGCTCAGCCACGTCAAACGCCAGCTGGTTGTTCCCAGCCACGTCCTCCTCGTTGAGAGAGTCGTAGTCACTGGCGAGGAAAATAAAAATAAACAGATGAAAATGAGGGGATACGAAGGGATCCTCCACATTCTGAGTCACGGTGGAAAACAAACACCAGTGCAGTTGACCCGTCTCTAAATGACTCACACTGGCGGCTGCTTCCAAAGAGGTAAAACTAAAATAAAACCCTGTGATGCTGATCCAAGATGGCCGATAAGAGTTAAACCATATTACTGATAAGGTCGTCTGGATCCCGACACCTGGACGATTGTTTAACTGAATGTGTCGTTGCTCGCGTTTCCACTAATTTGATTAGTTGCATTAACTTCCTTCTAGCCAACATCCACGTATGAGGACATTTGTGGTCGTCTGCACCATGATACTTAATTTTGCGTAGCTGCAACTTGCGACACCGACTGACGTGTTTGCAAACAGGAACAACCGTCTCCAGCGGTTTACAGTTGACATGTCTTACAAGCTACTGCGGTCATCATCTCCTCCATAAAAGTGGGTGATGTGTTCTGGAAGCAACAGCGGGGACTGAGATGATACAAGTGCACGAGGATAATAAATCCCAAGAGAGATGAAGTCACTCACAATCCCTCACTGTGGAAATTAGACTGCTTACACAAAACCAAGAGAGCCAGACAGCGAAGAGCAGACCAAACAAAGTGTTGTGGATGAGGAAGGTCGAGCTGTGTGCTTTCGTACGACTCAGATTATTGGTGATAATTATTTGGCTCGTCTGCAAATTTCTCATTCAGCTTCAAACAGCATCTCTCAGGGAGATCAGTGAAACCAGTCTGCAGATCCAGCTTCCACAGCATGGGTCCAGTGAGCCCTCACGCCTGTCTTTGAATTGCTAGGTAACCTTTTACAAAGGAGGAATGTTCCTCAGCTGTGTGCACGCTGTCTGAAAGGATGAATTTCATCCTGCGTATTCATAGAGAGCCAGGACATTTGATACCTCGTGCGCTCAGAGAGAACGGCCCACACCTAAACAACAATGATGAAATGCTTTTGTGTGTGTTCTTACATGAGCTCGGGCCTCTGGCGGTGGATGAGAGCGCAGAGGGCCAGGCCGTTCCTCCAGGAAGACGTGAGGTTGGTGACGTCCACTCCTCTGTACCCGTGAGTCTGCTTCTGACACCAGGTCAGCAGGCGGCTGGGCCGCACCTCGGACTCTGCGTGAGAGGAGCAGCATACCAGTCATACCGTCAGAGAGACCCCGTCATTGTTTCAAAGGAAGGACCCTTTTCGTGCCAGAGAGTTCATCGTTTTCCCCTGAGAGCTTTATTTTTGTCAGGGCTAGGAGGTGAAAGTGTTGACACAAATGCATGTTAAAACTCTGGGTTCAGCTGGACTCCAGCCACAATTAGAAAAAGAAAAAAAAAAAAACACGATACACTTTCCATCCACGGCTAAAGCAGGACAACTTTGGCAGCACAGAAAAAAAATCAGGCCAGAAAACAGAAAAGTCTTTCCAAGGAGAAAAATAATCCACAGAAGTGGAACTCTGGAGCAGAACAGGGACAAAATCTTACACAATTTTCATGTCAGCGCAACACAAACTACTGCGCCCAAAATGGTCAAGGCTTGACCAGCTCTATTTAAAAGAAAAAAACAAGAGGAAGAAAGGCTGTTTCACTGAGCTGCATCAGTTTTAAATATAGCTGCTGTTTAGTCTGAATGGCTCCATTTTTAGCATCCTTTAACTTGTAAGCATTTTCTAACCTCACTTACAGCAGCAAGCCAAAAAAGAAAAAAAAACAGGCAGAAAATATAAAGGAACATATTTCTGAGAAACTCTAAAAAGAGCTGTGCGCTGCTTTCAGCGTGTAAATAAGCTCACAGTTTAATTTAGACGCAAACGTCGTCATCGAGACAACTTTTAAGCTGAGACTAAACAGCAGGAATGTCTGCTGAGATAACGCTCGTCTGTGCAGGCCCCCATGCTGCTTTTAAATCTGGAAGCACGTCAGGTTAGCACACGCCTGCAAGCAGCATCACGTCTGACACCCCTGAGCGTATGGCTATCCAGCCGAGGCGTGTCAAGCCTGCGACTAACGCTTTAAAGTTTCTGGGAACACGGTGACTATTAGTCTATGGTTTAAAAAAACAAACAAATAACACTTTTCCTGCTGAGTTACTGCAGTCCTCGTCAAAGCTCTCAGACACCTCGTTACTTTTTCACATCTAATTACATGTCTTCATTTGGGAGCTCATCGTATGTTTTCAAACTGAGGCGTGGATGTGTCTCATCTTAATGTTTGTATTCACCTCATGGTTGGATTAAACCTTCACAGTACCGACTGGGAGCTTTAAAAACTATGATACAGTCCCATCTGTAGATCTGGCAGCTGCTGTTACCATCACTGAAGCCACCAAATCTGCATTTTATAATTTTAGCATGAACCCTGAGCTGAGGCTGCTGAATGAACAGTCAGCAAGTAAGAGGACCAACGCTGACGGACCTCCTCATGACTCCATTTATAACTTGGACTGAGTCAGAAAGCAGATGAGAGAATTAAACTATTATAAATGATTATAAATGGGTACAGCCATCAGTTATACAACCAGGCAGGCATGCTGCCTGAAACATGATGGAGAGGCTTTATATTTAAAGCTCGTTGTTAATTATCACCGTCCTATATTAATTTACCAGAACAATGCTGAATACATCCATCAAACTGCACGACAGATGTGAAGTTCCTGTACATCTCTATTGGTCACAGAAAAACAGATTTATTATCTGAATGGATTTAGTGAAGTTTGGGAAGTATTTTAGCCTCGAAATCCTGATGTCCCGCCAGTAAATTTACATTTGCTCAGCAGGTTTGTGTAGCTATCGTTCGTTCACTCTGATTAACTGCTCCCCAAAGGTTCAGTCTATCCTTGTAGAGCATCTCAGACATTTAACATGATGACGACAGAGCTGAGACGCTGCAGTCTGGATCGGAACAACATCAACAGTCATTAACTCTTTAAAGCCTGATATATAAAATAACGCATAATAATGTATTCTGTACATTTAAAAATAAAAATTCCCCCAGTGTATATTGTTCGTTGCTCTGATTGGTTGCAGTCTGGACGAGGAGGTCCTAAGGCTCCTTTTCACATCCTACATCTGTCCAGATGTGACTGAGTTATTAGACTAGAAGCATTTACCTCTTCTACACAGATTAACTGATCTGCGTCTCGGCTCTTTTTCCATTTGACTTGAGTCTTGCTGGCCGTCAATGAACAGGTGGCGCACCTGAAAGCAGAAAAAGAGGAGGAGAAGACGACTATGATGATGATGATGATGATGATGATGCAGAGACGGGGCAGATGATTTCTAGTTTAAAACGCAGAGGAATACCACAACATTTCCTCATCCACATTAAAGATATCTTATGACCTTTTTAATCCTATCCATTAACAATAATTCTGCATCAGCCAAATAAAAAGAAATGGTGTCATACTCCTTTTGACAAACAACATAATTTCTTAATTTAATCTAGACAGCCTGGATCTGGATTAGCAGCAAATGGTTCCGACTGATGCTTTAAAACAGTGGTTTTCAACCTTTTTGGGGTCCTGGACCCCCTGCATATTCTCGATCAACTCTGAGGACCCCCCACCCCCCACATAAAAAACACAACATGACGTATTCTTCTTTATAGTTTCATTTTGCTGTCTGTTTTCTTTTTTCTTTTCCGGTCTTTTTTTATATGAGCCATTTCTCCATGTTGTCTACTTCTTTTTCCCCCCTCTTTTTCTTCTTCTTTGTGTTACTGCACTTATCGTCATCTTCTTTGGTTTTTTTTCTAACATTATTGCAATTTCAAGCGATAACTTGAACTTTGCAGGTTCATGAGTTTTCCCCCCCAACAGCTTCCTGCAAATATTTCACAATAAAAGCATTTTTAAGAAATGAATGGTGTATGTCCACTGAAAAGATAAGGGGCTCATAATTTGAAAAGGATGCAGAACGTGTTTGGTTTTTATTAACAGTGTCATACAGTAACTTCAACAATGCTAACGCGTACAAGATTTCATTTTAAAACACAATGAATTATATTTGTGAAAGAGAAAAAGAAGGTCATGTTACCTTCTGTAGTTTAGGTAGACAAAGGTTTCGGTCACATTTGAGTAAAATAATAATCTATTTCTATAAATGTCAGAGGATCTTTTTAAAATATATATATTTTATTGGTCACTGACCCACGGACCCCTTGCAATTGCACCACGGACCACTAGGGGTCCGCGGACCCCTGGTTGAGAAACACTGCTTTAAAACATAAGTAAACCTGAAAGAACAAATCAACTGGTGAGTTTAGTCATTATAATCCTGTGTCGCAGTTTGTGTATTTAAAAAAAAATGTGATGCTCATAACCACCAATCAGACCAACATCTGCCCTTCGCTTGGTTGCAGAACCATCTGGAAGCTGAGCAGCTCATCTGGAGTCTTGGCAGCCACACTTAAGTAGTGACAGTGTACATACAAGTTGTTTTTTTTTATAATGGCAATTATACTTGTCAACCCCTTCAACTGCATGAAAGTAACCATTGTTCAGTACAGTAGTTTTACTTGCAAATGCAAAATGTTTGCATTTTTTTTTTTAATCAGGATCTACACCTTCTTCTTCATATTTTCAGTACAAAGTTTTGCATGTTTGAGCACTGCCTAAAGGCGCCTGAGGTTGCTGATGTTCATCGGTACAGTGGAAGAGGAGATCTGATCTCACAACACTGCGATTGTAGTCAGACTACATCAAAACAAGTCTATGCTTGCTAGTGACATTAAACAGAAAAAAAGAAATGCTTTGGTCAAAGTACCACAGAGAGACAGTAGAGTTAGGAGAATTTCATCCATGAATTTATATCCCCTAGCAACTGACTTAAAGAGGGTGTACAGAGCCCTTTTACTCAACTCTATGCTTATTTGGGATCCGTCCTTCAGCTTTGGGCTACCATGCAAAGATATATATGGAGTTACACTCAATCTTTGAAGTATGCCATTAGTACATGAAAAAGCATGAAAGGTCACACAAGAACAAACGCCAAACTGATTTTCTACCTGCATATCTCTAATCTGTAGTTGGGTCACTTTAAGAGCATCATGCACTGATCATGTTCACCTGTGCACCTGCACGTTGATGCAAATATCTGATCAACCAATCACATGGCCACAGCCTAATGCACGTCGATGAGACAAACCGAGCATCAAAGTGGGGTAGAAACGTGATTTAAGTGACTCTGAATGATTGCTAGCGCCTGACAAACTGGTACAGCTTTTCCAGAAACTGCAAATCTGCAGCAAATAAAAGCTTGATACACGTACTTCATGCACAAGACCGTTCCTGAATGCACACCTGACCCTGACAAATTCACAGGCTCTTCAAAATTAGTTAACAGAAGAAAAACATCATCTGAACTGTGTACTGTGAGGCTAACATCTCCTCAAACCACAGGCTCTGATGAAAGTTTCAGGTCCCTCATTTAGTCTATGCTACTCAATCTTTGGTAGGTTTTTAAGAAAAATGGTAGGTAAGCACAAAGTTGAAAATTAAATGCAAGAGCAAAAGATTTTCAACTTTACAGCTGCAGGAAACAAAGCTCAGCTTGATCTGCAGCTGCATCAGTGACTTCACTAGACACTCAAAAGCATGCTGCGACATACAGAAAAAGGAACGACTTAAATCTTAATCCAGTGTTACTGTGTTCGAAACGATGCAAAACTTTGCTGGAACACGTATTTTTGAGTGCTGGACTGACCTGGTGTGGACGCACACAGCTGGAGTTTAGGTTGGGGTAGCGGGAAGCAGGATCAATGGTGTACTGCTCGAAGTTTTTACTGATGTTTTCTGTGGTGGTCTGAGGTAGCAGTCGGTATATACTCTCCCTGGAAAAGACACAGTACTAGGTTTGAGATAAAACACTTAAAAATGCTGTGGCTATTCAATTTATGTACTACGAAGACTTAAAGTGAATCCTTAGAGAAATACTGCAACTTAAAGCAACACAGAGGAACTTTCGTTACTTTTAGCAGAGGTTAGGTCTCTTTTATGATGCTGTAGAAAATCAATCATTTGGTCTGGTTGGTCTCATCTTCTCTTCCGTCAATACTTCCTTGAGTCTCTTAATCGCCTCCTTGATGTCTGCTGTGGCTCCATGTACTAAATTCATGGTTGTTGATGTGTGGCGCAGTGCCGTAAACATTACAACCAGTATCCAAAGTTACTTTGACCGTTGAGGGGTTTGTTTTGTCAGTAAATGTGCCCATAATTTTGTTGCACTAATTGGGTCTCATTCATGAAATCTTTGTAGATCTGTGAGTAAATGTGCACATAAATCACCTCCTTACTAAAATCTGAACTAATCAGTGATACCAGGAGCCTCATGTACTAAGACTTGCATGGATTTCATTCTAAATATTTGTGTAGAAATCTGCCAATGCAGAAAACTAATTCAGACAAACCAAACGTGCACGTGCACGACTGCACTCACAGTTTCTTAGTACATGGCAACAGAGACGTGAGAACTGCTCATCCAAACAAAGAAAATGGCAAAATTACTACTAATTCAAAGCCACTAGTTTTAAAAGACTGATTCACAATCCTTAAGGGACCAAATTGACGCCAAAGTATGTGATGTGAGTACTAAATCCTCACCTGTAAGAGCATGTGAGCGAAATTCAATAAACATATCAAAGAGAGGAGGAGAAAATAAACAAAAAAAAAAAAAATCAACCCATAAAGCACTTTAATAAATACAATCTAATGCTTAAATTAGAAAACACCCATACATGTGTTGCATTTTAAATGCGCATGGTGGTAGGCAGAGGTCGATTTTTTTCATAACTATGAAAAGTTCACCTAAACAACTTAAATTTTGTTCTGCTCACGTTTCATGAATGAGACCCACTTCATATTCATTGATAAATGTATCTTTAATACACACGAGTTTCCATGTAAGTGATGCAGGTGAGAAGTTTCATCTTCCAGTAATAGACCTATCACAAGCCCCACCCCTGGAAAACAGACTGGCCAATCATAGCGCAACACAGAACAGGGCTCCGACCGGAAGTCCGACAACTTCAGGAAAAAGCACAGTTGACTTCAATGGAAACATAGCGTACTTTATTCATTTTGAGCTGGTTTGGACGTTTTTCTTTGTTTTGTTTTCTTTAAATTATGGTTAAACGTTGTGCCTGGGGTGCTAGCAACAGTGACTTGCGTTGACCTGAGAGGTTGGAAGGAGGTGTTATTTTTTTCCCACCCTTCCCAAAACCGAAATCAAACCTGAAAAGTGCAGACTGTGGATTAAACTGTGGATTAAACTGTGGACGGCAGCAAAACAGCAAAAATCAATAAGCACAGCTTTGTCTCCAAGATAACCATAGTATTATGTTATACTGCCAGCAGATACCAGCTACTTAACCCAAAATAAAAAAAATAAAAAAATAAAAAAAATAAAACTAGCCAACATACTCCATGCTACGTTATATATGCCTACTGCTTTTGCTTCTTAATAATTGTAATAGTGCGTAGACACCTACCAGCTCTACAGAACAGTGTAGCTCCTTTATTTTTATGGTCCTCTGTCTCCATCAGCAGGTGATGCGGTGGTTCACTCTTGCTCTGTGATCTGTAAGTTTTAGCTTCTATTTTCATCTGTATTTTAACATTATTTTGTTGCCGAGTGAGCAAGAAATCTTGAATATATCCTTCAAATGCGTACTGCAAGTCCTTCTGTCTGCTCCTAAATGAAATAATCGCGTTATTCCTCCAAAAAATCGGCCAATATTTCTCCAGGGAGCGCAGTGAGAGGCAGTGAGATCGCTATGCAAGTCCGTATCTCTTGTCGGACCTAGCAACAGTAACCAAGGGGGGGCGGGGCTTGCAATAGGTCAATTGAAGCTGAACATCTGATCATTATTAACAACTCCCATCCACAAACAAAGAAAAGAAAAGGGGCTGAAGTTCTTCAAATTTCTCAAGTTACGTCAAGTAGAGCATCAGTTTACCTCTCCGCTAGGACCTCCAGGGGGCTCTTTCCCTGTGCCCAGGCCCTCACCATCCACGCAGCATCAAAGGCAGCCAGAAACCCCCGCGCGCAACCAGTTCCCATCGGCCAGAAGGGCTGCAAGTTGAGAACATTATGTAATCATAGACAGTGAAACCCAGCTCCTGCAGGACGAACACCACTGCCTCTCCTACCTCCAGCAGACTGTCTCCCACCAGTGCAACCAGTAGCTGGTGTCCGTGCTTCTCCCTGATCAAGGCGGCGTTCTCTGAGGCGTACATGCTGGTGAAGTCAAACATGGCTACATCTGGCTGCCCATAGTGGTTGATGGCGTAGTCCAAGGATGGCAGCTGGTAGTTGGTGCCAAAGTCAGCCGCCTCACGGGCGTAAGAGAGCAGCGCTTCCTGGTTGACGTTGTCGGAGCTCAGCAGTCGCTGCGTTTCTATGTAGTCCTGTATTAAAGAGGAAAGTCAGGGTTCAGGACCAAAGAATAACTGTCAAAAACACCAAGTTCATTTCTAATTCAAAGACAAAAATATTGATAAACTTTAGTCCTGATAATCACTTCAGCCTGCAGGCCACCGTGAATGACCCAGTGTGAACATGTCGCCCTGACTCACAGATCACAATCTTATTTATTCACAAAAGGTTTCCTGAGAACCAGTTTGGGCTAATTCTGAAATACGTTCCATAGAAGAAGAAATGTGTGATGGAATGGCGTATCTGCAGCGACATGAGCACCACAGGGAGCCAAATATGAGCGAGCAGCGAGGCCCCTCAAGCTTTAGCTGCGTGAATGTCGGCTGTGACCCAGCTGACGCAGAGACGCATCACTCAGCACCAACGGCCAATGTAAGATGAGAGGAAGACCACTGAGGGTACGACAGGGCAGGCCAACATGTCAGCACGAGCATGCCTGTGTTATTGCGCAATGCATCTATCTGGGAGATAAATCAGTTAAGAAGCACACGAGCAGCGGCAGTGGACCTGGTCCAAGACAAAAGTCCTTCTTTAGGTTTCGACTGATAACTTGGTAAGTAGTGGTTGTGGGAATGGTTTCCTGTTATTCAAAGGAAGTCAGTGCACACATATCTGCATTTGGCAGAGAAGCCCACATGTGGATCTTGAGAACATTCCAATGCTTTTCTGAACGTTTCAGTTTCCGGTTTATCTGCCGACCGACAAAACAAAAGTTCCTGCAAGTGTGCGTTTGTGTACAGACTCATTTATTCCGTTTAGTCTCAGTCTCCTGTGAGAGCGAGCATTCCTGAGCGTCTGTGAGAGATATGGAAGAGAGGTGAGAGAGCATGCCTTTAATTGGAGCCCAACCCATCACCACCCCCCACCCCCACAGAGACCTACCACAGGCAAGCGCACGAGGTCTCTAATATAAACTCTATAATTCTGCCGCTTTAATTTGGCAGTTAAGTAGATTCTCTTTGCTTGGGTTTTCTTTTCATCACGCGATAGAAAAATATTTTGGAAAGAGCGTGAATAAATCTCTGGGTGACTTTGCAGAACAGACAGTAGTTATAGAGCACGACGAGCAAGTGTGTATGACTTTAGGTAAACTCACGTTTATGATGACGCCTTTATCCAGCAGGCTCTGCTTTTTTGCTGTCATCACAAAGTAGTGGGTGTTGTCTTTGTAGTAAACAATGTTCTCCAAGTCGATTCCTGAAAATATGAGCATGTTTTTTTGTTGGTTAACAGAATGCTTTTAGCATTTACAAAAAAATAATAAAAATCACACATTTAAATGCTGACATTTCCCACCAACACATCTCACCTGTCTCCTCCTTGAGCTCCAGAAAGAATTTCTGGTTAAAGATGAAGGCCACGCCGCTGATCTCTTCCACCTTGGCCTCTGCTGTGGTGTTCCTGTTCACAAAGTTGGCCGTTATAGCGATGGCCAACTTCCCTCTGAACTCCTTACGAGTGAAACCTGCCAAGAGGGAAAAATAAGAAAAGAAAAGTACAGTTCATACAGTAGAATACAGCGCGTCATTGTACTGTGATACACAAACGACTGAAGGGTTGCAGAACTTTAACAAGTTCACCTGAGGGAGTTTCTCAACAAATACAGACACAAAAGCTTCAGGACAGCTGTAATCAGTCATTTCATGGCGGTGCAAAAAGCATGTGCTATGCAAACAGCACGTTATATAAATACCTTCACAGACAAACACACAATGCTAACTCCATACACACCGTTAACTTCCCAGCTCAAACCATGTCAATAGGAAATGCCTGAGTGACTGGAGACAGCTTTGCTGTCGATACTTCAGCTAATTTCTAGTCAAAACAAGTTGCGCTTTTGCCGCTAGATAAATATGACTTTGAACTAAACGCCAGCATCTACTCCACCCCGTCATCCGCAGCAGTGAGTCATCTCCATTTCTCACCATCTAATGTGCTTCTGCGTCCATCAGCTCCAATTATTACATCAATGTCAAAGTCGTTGACAGGATGGCTGGTGGGCCGGACCTCTGCTCGCCACCCGGGACCTGAGGAACACAGCAGAAGCGTCACTTCAGGGGAGCGTGAGGGAACATGCACGGAAAAGTAGGATGACAGCGCGACGGGTCACATCCTGGAGACGCCTAACAACAGCTTTGTTTTCCACTCTCCAGGAAAGGTCTCTGATAAACCTCACCTTATACTGCATAGGTGAAGCTTCCATATAGCTGAGCTACGCAGATGAATGAATCCCTGTCAAGAGTCAAGAGTCTTTCACACACAGATAAAACCAATTACATGGTTCTATTCTCATATACTGTACATCAGATAAAAACTCCCTCACCCGTAAAACTCTCTGCGAACACTTCATCTAACCTTTCAGTCAGTTCTTCTCATTTGACAGACTTACCGTCTTCAGTTTGCTCCTCAGGCGGCTCCAGGAGTTTGACAAACTCCACATTGACGTGGATCTCTACTCCCAGGATCAGGCTCACTTTCAGCAGCATCAGCTGCAGCTGACGGATACCTGGAACGGGAACATGCAGATGTGCAAGTCTTAATGTCTGCAGTCCAAGTTTCTTCTGATTTTGCTGTACTTCATTACATCATAAAACAACGCTCATTCTTTTCACACTAAAAATAAAGCCAGTTAAGTAAGACTGACCTTAGAAGTCATGAAAGAACGCTGGTGCAATTTTTGAAATATTCCAAAAGGTATGCATCTGTCAAACTCATGGTCTGCGGGCCAAATCCGGCCTGCCACATCATTTTATTTGGCCCATGAGAGCGCGACATGATTTCAATGCGACCGCACGTTTGATTTGTCTGTTGAATAGATGGTTTATGTCCAAAACTCATGATTTAGCAAATGTTAGCAAAACAAAAAGTTAAAATTCTTTGTCAAAAATCATAATTTTTGTACAATTAACTTTTTCTGTAACAAACAAAAGAAAAGTGATTTTCAGGACAAAAGGCTGAAATTATCAAAAACTTCAATTTTGCAGCTATAAAATGTTGAAAAAAAAACAAACAAAAAAAAACAAAACAAAACAAATGTAATTCTAAGTTAACAAGTTACAATTTTGTGACATTTGTAACTGTATGAAAAAAAAGTCTTGGCAGCTGAAGAAAAAAAATGCAATTTTTACATTTTTTTAAATTAGTGATTTCACAAGAAAACAAATTGTGACTTTAGGACAAAAGTCTCAATTTCACAAATAAAAGTTGCAAATTTTGTGAAATTTGGGATTTTGTTGACAAAAATTGACTTTTATTATCCTTTTCTTTAAAACTGCGTCCAGAAACTGGCGGGAAATCTGACGACATAGCTGGTTGATAAAAAAGAGAATAACCAGCCCTTTAACCACAACCAGTGGTTAAAGTGGGATTTGACAGGTGGGGAAACCCTAAAGTTTGGTGTTGCTGCGTAGTCAGGAAAATGACTTATTTTGTTGCAAAGAAAAATCAAAACACTGTATTGGCTTTATTGTCAACAGTAAAATACAGCCCAGATTAACAAGCAAAACAAACTGCTGACGGACTGGAGTACAGCTATTGGTGCTTCTATGGGCGATGACTTTGGCTTTCTTCAGTCCCCTAATCATAGTAAAAATATGGAATTTGCGAAGTAATAGTGTTGTGCATCTACTAAAGGAACTATTTTAATGATGAAAAGAAAAATGTCTGCTCTGTGAATGCTCTGATGTGCCTCATCATCATCATGGACTTTTCACTAGCTGGTCTATTTTTTCCAAACTAATCCTCACTCTAGAAAATTGATTTGATTTTTTGTTTGTGCCCCGTCTTTTCTTCCTCCTCCATCTTTAACAATGAAATTGTCAGATATTAACGTTTACAATAGGTTTTCCAGCAACTAAATAAATATTCCTGAACACAGTCTCACCAGTAACAGGTGTAGGTAGCCTAGAGAGCTTCCATCTTTGCATAACCATTAATGTTTTGCCATTACACAAGCAACATAATCTAAAGCAGCTAGCCATGTTTAAATTTGAATTCTTCTTATATTGAATATTTCAAATCATCACCATCAATGTAAATGTAACTTTTTCCACTTACTAAGGCTTAAAAACCTTTTCCAACTGCCACAGATTTGTCCGTGAATTGATGCAGATGCACTCATTCAAATGATAACACTGTGGCGTGACCAATGACTGTATGTAATAATGACTGTAAAAGAAGGCGGGGCCAGCAGAGGATGATGCTGCACTCTGATTTGTTGTTGGTGCTTATTAGAGGCTGTGCATGCAAAAATGATCTGTCGTCCATGGTGCTCCTGCCAGATTGAATTGAATAATTTATTTATTTGACTATGGTTATTTATTTGACAAAAGAGCTGAGCTCCCGGGTGGTGGAGCTCAGCCCCGAGGTGCCGAAGCTGAGCTCCGGACCATTTAATCTCCGACCGTAACCATGGTAATGATGTGGCCCAGGATGAAACACAGTTGGACACCTCTGAGGGTTGACTGAACAATTTGTCTTCACTCCCTGGATGTCAAATCATATTCTTTCAAACGCACAACATATTCTTTGGTTTTAACTCCCTCAGTAGGTGGGACCCAAGTGGTCACCTCTCAAGCTAGAAAGGTTCTTCCATCAATTTGACCAATGATGATTTCCTAATTCTAACCAAGCAGTTTCGGAGCTTAAACCCAACCAAATATTGGGTGAAATTAAATCTATTGCAGTTAGGATGGGTCTCCAAAAACAAAGTCCTGAATATTCCAGCTTTTAACGTTTTTACAACATTTTAATGAATTACTGGGACCTTAATACGAGACACTGGTAACAAAGCAACAACCATCAGCAGAAACATCCCACCAGGAAGTCATAATTAGAAGATCTCACAGCCCCCATGACGACACTTTAAAATAGAAAGATGTTATGAAAGCCTCTTTTATCATCAAAACTTTGGTTTTGAGATAAGACACCATCCCATTTATCTGCATGGTGGTGATTTAACACTCACACAGACAAAGAAAGCTCTAATTTACATTTGTGGCTCTGGAGCATTTTGCATGTTATCTCTTGAAGCAGGAAATAAAACAGTAGAGCAAGAGGAGTACAATCCTTAAAATAGTATTTACACGCATTTCATTTGAGTCTCAAAACGTTTTTAAAAATAACAATTTTTTAAATGCTTGTTTATACCAACATTATGGAATATGTTGAGCTTTATTTCTCAGGACTCAAATTCAGCAACAAAGTCGTAAGGAGAACTTGGTACCTTGTTGGTTCTGTGAGGAGTAACAGGTTAACCTGCAGTCTTTGTCCTCTCACTGCATAAGAGCTTTATTACTGAGGAGAACAAGTAAAAGTTCATCACTCACTGATGTGGTCGATGGAGCCTGCGCAGAACTTTCCGTAGAACTTTTTTGCCCCAAGACACTTGAGGTCGTGAATGGTGTAGGGCCAGAGGTGGAGGACATTGTTTCTGGAGAAGCTGTCTCTTTTCTCAATCACCACCACTTTGCAGCCCAGCAGGGCCAACTCGATGGCGGTCCGTAGACCGCAGGGACCCCCGCCAATGATGAGGCACTGAAAGGAGTCAGGAACAAAGTGTTAGAGGGAGGGATTAAACCCGTTTTCAAATGGTCATTAAGTAGTTTATGCAAAACATCTTATTCATATGCGACACCCTATTTTAGACAGACCTGATAGTAAAGCACAGGTTGTGGTTACTAACAGTGTACAAGAGAACCACGCAAAGACAAAGGCAAAGACAAAGACCAGAGATGTCAAAAAGGTTTGTGTGGAAATTCCAAAAAGAAACAAAAAAAGAATAATAAATGATCCCTAGTGAAAACTCTGCAAATACGTTGCATTTATTTCCTAATTCCTGTACACAAGGCATGAACAGATTTATATGTTATGAGATGAAGTAAACCTTGCCGTGGGGAGAAAAAGTACATGATCTTCAACAGGGAAGAGGATATGATGGTCACACAGATCATTCAGATGGAATTTAATCGTTGGCAGCTGTGTTTTTGTTCTATAATTTAGTGCATCTGTGGGTTAAAAACAATGTTATGCTTTTGGGATTTTACATACATCATCTTTCCACATCCTCATCTCATTGTTCATTTGGCACTAATGCTGTCATTATCTGGCATTTCTCTCGTTTCCTTTTGCAATGGTGACCTTGGCCTCATGGTCCTGTGTTTATTGGTGACCTCCAACCATCTGAGGCAGATTTCCAACCGTCCTTATTCTGGTTCTCCTGGAGGTTTCTTACTGTTAGAAGTGAAGATTTTAAGCTAAGTCTACTGGTTTCTTTAGCTCGATTCAGTTTTATTTTATTTATAAGGTACTTTCAAATCAAGGCAGATGGCCAAAGTGCTGGACACCAAAAGAATTAAAACAAATGTGTCATCAAAGTGGAATGACGTTCCAAATTTCTGGAAGAGGGCCAAGGATAGAGCTCTGTGGTACGCCACACGTGAGTGGAACAGCAAAAAAAAAAAAAAAAACATTAAAAGCACCAACACTAAAGCACCATCCTGGATACCCACCCAGTTCTGCAAGCAAGACAAAAAGGATCTGATGGTCTAATATATGAAAGGCAACTGGCTAATAGCTGCTATTATAGAAATACAATTTTTACTTAGTGGGACAAATGGATTTCACTGGTGCATTTGTCTCAATGTCTTATTATTATTATTATTGATGATAATAGTATTATTATAAGTTTTCAGTAATAACTGTTTGCCAAATACAAAACTGATATGAAAGGAATATCAGTTTTTGCCCAGAAGGCATCAGTGTGGTTTAGAGTACGGCTACTGCTCACATTATTCATTTTGTCCGTTTCTCAGCAGAGGTTAAAAAAAAAAAGAAAAAAAAAGGAATGATTCTTATCTGCATTTTTTTCTTTTAAGTGGAAAAGAAAAAGCTTAATGAGTTTGTCAAAGGTCCTCTATGATTACACTGAATGACTCATTTCCAGGCCAGCACAAACCATTAGCACTGCAATTTGGGAAAATGTACTTTTAGCGGTTAAAAGCATGAAATCACATTATGACGTCAGAATTGCACGTAAAATACTCAAATTTACAGACAACCAAACAGTCTGCCCTCAACTTTGATTTCAAATCAACTTTTGGAGAACAGACAGGGCCCACCCAGCTTCATGTCCTCCATCTTTCTCCAAATAACAGTCTCTCCCTTAAAAAAAACTCCACAATAATAGTTAAGCTGTTATTTTTGGCCATCCCTCAGCCCTACCCTTCTGAGTTATCTCTCCTCTGCAAGTCTGTGACCTACTTCCCCTCATGCATCTTATCTTCCCTTTAAGAAACGAAGTCTTCCCAACATGACCCACATTACAGTATATTCATTTTTCTCATAAAATACTCCCTGGCAAAGGCTTTTATCCAGTTATACAACAGAAATGTGTCCACAACTGATATCAACTCACTTGTTGGAAAAGTGTCTATCATATAATTGCTTTGCTGAATTTTGTTTTTTAACCTATAAACGGATAGATCTGAAGCAGGTCAGCAGCCACAAAAGGCAAGTAGTCGAGTTTAAGAACCGTTTAAGAGCAACAAAAAACAGGAATGTGGAGGAATCAGTCTGCTTAATATAGAGTGACTTTGAGCTTCCCTCTTAACCTGCTTCTTTCTTTTTTTAATTGCTTAGGAACATTTTTAGTTGCAGTTTCCTTTGCTGAGATGCACAGCCGTCACCTCTCATGAGCATGAGATTCCTCCACAAGTCATTCTCAGCCAGCTTACCCTTGTGCCTTGGCATGCTTTGTTCTGGTTGTAGACCTTCTGCTGTGCTCTTTTGTCCAGTTTAGTCCACAAAGCTTTGACCTTCCAGGAGCTGACTGCAGCCTTCAGTGAGCTGTAAAAGTTGCTGAAGTCCAACGGATCCAGCTCTAGCTCTCTGCAAAGGATGCTGAAGGCCTGCAGAGTCCCTTTGCAGGTGCACGACTGGACGAAGTTCTCAAAGAGCAGGCTGGCTTTAGCCATGCGCTCGTCCTCCGTGTCACCCATCTGCGCCGATGCTAACCAGTGTCCACGCTCCTTAAAAACTTATGCTCTTCCACTTCTGCTTCCTTCTTCTCTTCCTCCTCAGTCAGCACTCAGTCCTACTTCATGTACACTGCTATAATTAGATGCTTCTGAAAGACAAAAGAAAGCAGGAAAAAGAACAAACAGGTCATCAGTGCGTCACAAATTTGAGAATTGCAATTTAACATATAACGTATAATATATGTCACGATATATCCAAGAACCACCTCGTACCAATTAACGAACATTTTGTACTGTATCACCTGACAATATTACTTATAGAAATAAACTATAGAATACATGTTATAGCCAGGTAGCGGAACACTTACTCTTCCAGTCAACGGTAATAGTAGCAGAATTAAACCTATTTACAGCCTGGTACAAAAACTGTGTTTCATCTGGATTTGTTTTGTTTTTTTTCACCACACCAGATAAATTTATATTAAAGCTGACCAATCAGATGCTCATTTGACTCACTGACAGCTAGCCATTGGCTCAGCTGTTAACTTCGACAACTTTGTCCCACCTCTTAGCAACATGGCACCACACAGAAGAAAAATGGACTTCAAAAGGACGTATAGAAATCTATGGGTCACATGACCTGACAGTTTGTCCAGTATTTACAGTCAATGGTACAACACTTTGCCCAACTGAAGTTGCATAAAATATGCTACAGAAAAAGTTTTGACTTTAATTTAATCTTTATATCTCCAAGAATATTACATTGAGTCAGTTTCAGTGTCAATCCAAGGTTTACCTTTATTTCTAACTTCACTGAGGAATAAAATTGACTAAGTCTTGGGTATATTACATTTTGAATTACTAAAATGCTGAAAACCTGTGTTGAGTCTATTAAAATATGCATCACAATCGCAGGAGCAGAAAGATTAACAGTCTACTGTTTTTGGAGAATGAGGACAGAGCAGGCTTTAGGGTGAAAAACAACAACAACAAAAAAAAAACTCAAGATCATAAAAGGAGAGATTGTAATCCAAACATGAGAAAGATCTGCAGCTTGCACAGAAAATAATCAGAATGAGTGTTTGGTCTGATAAAAGTTTTTTATTCTTTTTTTTTTTTTTAAAAAGGCACACTGCTCTGACCACACATTTTTTATATACACCATCAAACCTCCAGTGAACAACAAACCTGCAAGCTTCAAACAAACAGTTATTAAATATCTGTGCATATTTCTCTCTGCACAAAGACACTTTCTCCCTGCAGCTATATTAAATGCCTGATGGGATTATAAGTGTGCACATGGAGGGGCTCAGCTGAGCAGTCATGGGAGCAGCTCAAACACAGGAATACAGAGAGAGGACTTTCACACTCACAATTACACGCCAGCAGCAACTTGGTGAGAAACAAAATGCAGAAACAACCCTGAAATGTGAAGGTCTCCCACAGCATGAGGCACATAACCATCAGGGGTGCATCGCTTCCTCGTTCCGTCATGAGAAATTTCCTGATTCCGGGTTCCTTTGAAGATTTCATCTTGTTTGAAAAGTCGGGCATTCTGTCCAAACTCCTGTCCATTTATATCCAAGTCATTTTCAAGATTGTCTATCAAAATCGCATGATCAGCCTTATCTAGTCTAACGTTTGTAGCTGAGGAGAGCAGCTAATGGAAATTACAAAGGAAGTAGTGAAACAAGAAACCAAAAGGTTTAAGCATGTTAGTGGTTATGACAGGCTTTGGGAACGCAGAAATTATTGACTGAACTTGTTTCTTCCAGGACTGTAAAATGGCTCACAGACACGTAGCAATGCAAAAACAAACAAACATGAGAATAAATGTTTAGAAAAATAAAGACTCCCTGAGATTCTAATCATTTTAAACATGCAGTTCAAAATGTCTGTATGAACTTCTGTCATCAGTGGACAGTGAACTGAAAGGATTTGCACATAATGACGAGAACACAATAGAGAAGTAGCTTATTTTTAAGCCTTCATGTGCTCATTTACAGAATAATTTCTGCTTGATCATTCTCCAGTTCTTAAAGTTATTTTTAAGACGCCTGTGTGAAAACAACTGCTAAGAACCAGGACGTCCAACTGGTGTTAATCGCTTCTACAGTTGCCATAGCAACAGGCCAGTGCAGTTTCTTAACTGTCCACTAGTTGCTGGATCCAAAGCAGACCAAACCCCCACCAACTCCCACGTTACAATGTTGGTTATAAACATATTTACAGGCTGGTACGAAAAACAGTTTTGGTCCCTACAATTAAATTTAACATCCATGATAACTGTTTTTTTTTTTTTGTACCACATCAGATAAAATTATGTGAAGCAATGAAGCTCAGCAGTCAGTCATTTGAGGCCTTTTAATTGACAGCTAGCAAGTAGGTCTGCTATTAGCTAGGTCAGCTAGTCATTGCTGTTATCACTTTAGCTACTTGGTGTTTAGCATCACATTGACTTCTGAGCTGTGAATAAAAATCTGACAGATGATGGTCATATGGTCAGGGAGCTATATTGTCAAGCCAGGTCCACCTACGTGTATCCTGTTAATCCTCTACCCTGTTCCTGATGCTTTAACCCAACACATCCTTCTACAATTCAACTGACATTTTCATCTTGCGTCATCATTTCCTTCACCGTCATGGCTCATACCTCAGCTTGTCATCACAGTAAACTGGGATTCATCATGTTCGGGGCTCATACCAAAACACAAAAACGCGAAGGTGAGATTTCAAAAATTTTCTGCAATCATAGTTCATCATTGTTAAACCACTACTGTAGACTTATTACATGCAAATTTTAAAAAAGGTATCTGGACATGCTGAAAATGGTTTACTTGCATTTTTTTACAGCGAACAAGGACAATTTAGGCTTATACAGTTTGAACTCATAGTAAGTGGTACATTTATTTCATGTCCCCAACTCTATCCAATAACAAACATCAGTTAGTGATCTGAACCTGACGTCAAGCATTTCCTGCATAACATTTCTGTCAAAGTTGACTATCAGAACCTGATAGCTGGAAGCCTCTCAGTATTATTCTCACTATAACAGTCATGGAAACTGCTGACCTGTAAGAGCCGAGGAACGGGGGGGTTGTGTTTCTGTCTCTCACACACATATACACAGATAATGCTATGCACATGCATGTACTCAAGTACAGTTTCCAACAACCCTGCAACGAAATACTTCAATACTTAACATTATGCACTGTATGCAATATCAGAGTATGGCAAGAGACGGTGTGTGACGCTCAAGCACAACACCCGGGTTAGTCTTTTATTCTGTGCCAGTTACATACCCCTCAGTCCCAGAGAAACACACACTTTCCCTTTAAATCCTTGAGTGGCCCAGAGGGGCTCTCGCATCTCAGCTTCCTAACAGCTCGACAGCACACGACACCCTCCCAGTTTCGATTACTCCCTCCACCAGCACACGCTCACATAGAAAACCTCAGACCTTTCATGTCATTTCAAGTCCTGCCCAAACGAAAAGTTTCCAAAGCTCTGTGCATCCCCTAAGCTACGAGCCAACAGCAGTCGACACAAATCAACGTGTTTAGTATTTGACCAAACCTTGACCACATTACTCAACTTTCCGTCTCACTCCTATAGCAAATGGAAACGAGGGTTGAAGAGCTGAGGGTCAAGAGAAATTACACATCGAGAGACGAGGTTATGGGAAAGATCCCAAACTTGGAAGCTGTACTATTTATATAACCACATCTGGAAGAGTGCATTATGGGGATTTTATTTTCTTATTTTTTGCAAAAGGAAGTGGTTAAAATGAACATCTTTTCACATTTGCGAGTTGGCCTTAAACCGATATTTCAATCTGCATGCAAAGGTTACTAAATCAGACACCGACAAACATGAGAACGTTTATTTCTACAGAACCTTTTAAACAAAGTATTCGGAACCAGATGAACAGATCAGATCAGCTGGTTGATGGAATATGCATTTGTTCAAATTAAAGTCAAGATTCTGAGCTTGTGAATTAAACTTTCAGTTATTGCAGAGTTTAGCTTTTCTACTCCGATTTTAAAAAGAACAAACAAAAACAAAAACAAAACAGATGACTGAGAACTTCAGAACTGTGCATGAGTGGAAAAGAATGTGCATGAACAGACTTGTATGGTGAGGGAGCTGCAAAACTCAGATTTACTATATTATGTGACTGAAAACTAGGAATTTTGGTCAAATCGATCACAGGTGATTATTTTGTTACCTTCAGTGCAGTTATAGAATTGGTCAAGTGCTCTGCCTTTCTGGTCATCCCTGTGCTAGTGGCTACCCCCAGTTACCCCTGGAAACGAGAACAGGATCGCCACACGTGCCGCCGTCAGTGCTGATCTTTTCCTTCTCAAGATGACGGGAACATAGAGCCTGGAATTTCTAGTCAGGTTCAGCACATCGACATTCGTCCGCGTTTAGTCCTTCCTCTCCGGCTGAATCAGTGCCTTCCATCGTTTTTTCGCTACTTCACCCACATCATGTCATCCATGAAGGGATAGACATGCAGTGGCCAATGGGTGAAAACACGCAGCAAATGGTGAAATGAGCTGCAAACACCTGTATGATGCAAACGCTAAAAACATGCAAACAAAAAGTAAACAATTGCAATAGAAAAACCCTGCAAACAAAAAAGCAAATGCGCAGCAAACTGCAAAATGAACTGCAGACACATGTATGAGCCAAACTCCAAAACACACAAACGCACAAAAAAAAAAGTAACAGAGAAACACTGCAAACAAAAAAAAGAAAATAATGCTGCAACCTCAAACAAAATACTGCATCACAGGGAAAGGGAGAAAGGCAGAAAATGCTGCAAATCATAAAAACAACAGCAAACTCGCTCCACAAAACGTGCTCCAGACCACCAGGGGGAGTCGAACAAAGAACAAACAACAAATCATGTCGGACCAGGCATTCAGTAAAAACAGGAAGATTTAACGTGTGAGTTTCAAAAAGAAAGTTGATTGATTCACAAGTTTGCATCTTTGATGTGTCAAAGTCTCTAGAACGCCAACATTACCGATGTAACTATGCTGCTACTCTATGATAGTGTAAAAGACTGTATTTTTGAAAAGGAAATTAATTATAACGAACCTCTTTCTTCCTCCAGCTTTCTTTTTGAAAATCCCACATTAAATCTTGTCCTGTAATTGCAGCATGTTTGAGGTTGGAGCAGTTTTTTTGTTTGCAGCATTTTTCTGTTAGATTTGTTTTTTGTGTTTGCGTGTTTTGGAGTTTGCATCATACATGTGTTTGCAGCTCGTTTCACCATTTTCTGTGCATTTGCACCCGTCAGCCACCGTATAGATATGTACCTTCTTTGCGTTGGAGCTACGTGACGTAGACTCTGCAGAATTGCAGTAGTACAACATGGTTACTTGAAGCTAAAACAAAAACATTGAATGAATCATCTCTATTGCTTGTTTTGGCTTTGAGCGGGCTTTGCGTGATGACGACAGAGGTGAGATGTTGTAGTCCACATAGTAAACAAAATGGCTGCAGTAGAGGAACTGTGGGTATTTAAACTGGCGTCATCATCAATTAAAAGACTTTGACCACGGTTGATGAGGTCCATTTCATTTATAAATGGTAAGACACATCTGGATATCTACTGTAATGAAAAAAGGAAGCGATTCAAGAAGCAGTTTAAACATGATGATGCAGCTCTCTCCAACTGTAGCCATCTTTGTTACACAAGGTTATGACTTTCTAAGATATCGGTTAACTTTGAGGACACTGGTTATACCCAAGTTCTGTTCCCAAAAACAGCAACAGTTGTTGGATTCCATCCGATTTGTCGGTCTGAAATTATCACCTTGTTCGCTGCTCTGATTGGTTGTTGCGCTAACGAACTGCGTGCAGAGATAGTTTGCGAATCAACCATTGGGGCCACTTCCTGGATGAGGAGGTCCTTTAGTTTGTTTCCAGAACCTACATCTGTCTACATGAGGGTCTGATCCATCAGGCTAGGTCGTGCCTACAAAAACAAAAAGCCCAAAGCCACTACGTGACTGCCACCTAGTGGATAGAAATAGCACCATTTCACAGTACTCGGGAAGTCTTCACTAATACAGAGTTTTAGTAAAGACTACCCATGTACAACTGTTTCTGAGGTTATGGATGACCATCAGGGTGATGTGAAAGTCAATACAATAATCTCTTGAAAGTAACAAAATGCTAACAGCATTTGAGGACATTTATTTATACACAGCATTGAACGATGCCAGAGATCAGATGTCCACAATTCATGGACACCAAAACAGAAACAAACGTTTGAGCTGAAATCAATTTGTAAAATGAAGTTTAAAGTACTGCTATTGCATTCAAATGCAGTTGAAAATAAATAAAAGCAAAATCAGAAATTTTGTATGCAATCCATACAGCAATGACAAAACACAGACTAAAATGGCCACTAACCTCTTGCTTCTGTCCACATTGGGAAAGGCTTCAACTGGCATTCAGTTGCTTATTAAATGACTCTACAGTAGCCGCGGGTGTTTATAGGCTCCAGTTCTGATGGCAGTGACACAGGACACCTCATTGAACAGATATTATTTTGGCTAAGTGGGCTGTGCTCCAGGCTGCAAGACATTGTCTTACATGTTTAGCAAATGCCAGATAAAAGACGAGGGTACATGTTATATTAAACTTAACATCAGACGCAGTGCTTTATAGTTAAACCCGTCTTATGTGACTCACACTGAAGGAAACTTAGTTGGTCTTTGGCCCACAAATGACCTATAATCTGTTAAAGCTATGTAATATTAACCAAGAACCCAAGCTGCAAGAGTTTAGTCAGATTTCAAGCTTAACAAGAGGCATTTCAAACAACAAAATCCTCTTTTGTTCATATTAAATCTCTCCACCGAATTCCCACACTTTGACCAATGTGTTTATTTCAGTGCACAACCTGCAAATGATAAAACTAATGCTGTTCAGTCTGTCTGATATTAAAGCAGCACAAAAGACTCTCTTTTGTTTCAAAATATCAGTTTTCAATTTCGTCTAAGGGGATATTTGATTACTTTTAGAAAACACCAGTTAGCTCTTGCCGTTTCCCAACCCTGCTTTATGGACCCCTGTCCTGGTCGCATCATACGACAGCTTCTTTAATATCAGACAGCCATTAGCATTAGTGACACGTGGATATAATATCAGTGGATATGAGTACGCCTCTGGAACAGGTTAGAGGATAAACAGCATATAGGTTTTGGACTTGGCTTAATAATATGAATACAAATTTTTAGTTCCCTCTCTACTGTGCTTCAGTTCTGCCCCCACCTGAATTAAAACAAAAACATCCAAGTATTCTGCCTTTGTGCAATGTTCCCACCACTTTTTGGGGGCAGTTGCTCAGCTCAAGGAGCTCTCAGCCAAAACACACATGTTGGACCGGCTTAGCTGAAGGAACCGAACTGCTCACATAGAATCATTATGCTGGGACCTGCAGTCAATCATCCTGTCCATCTGCCTTCAAATGTCATAGTGGCTACATGAGATGACTGCTGCACTTACCATGGCTAGGCTAAGCTAAGCTTTGTCCTCTGACCCTTACAGACCAAATCACAGCTGGTCATGGAAGTCTGTTACTACAATTTACACAACACACAAGCACAACAAAACCTATTCACTTTACAATATAACCGTAATCTGACAGATTTTTGTTCACAGCACTGTGTCACATTTCAACATTAATGAAACCAGCTCACAGAGCTGCAGCGGACATCAAGGTGGAGACAACTAAGAGTCAAAATGTGAGACTGATCAATCACAAGAGAAAATGAGCCAATCTAACGCCTATGGGGGACTGACTCAGTTAAAAATGACTAAAGTTGCTTTAAATCCTGATGCTTTTACAGCTGTCACCATGTAAATATGGCAGAATCCTTTTAAATCTTTGACCCAAAAACAATAAGCTATTGTTTTACAATACCCGTCAGAGCACAGATAATTTATAACTTATCATTAAATTGGAGAATGCTGACTGAACGTAAACATTTGAGCCACCCAATGAGCCCAGTTCCTATTTGTTACGACTTGTGATATGTGGCAACAGAGAAAAAATTAAATATTAACAGCTCTGTTTGAAAATTAAGTCACCTTGGTTGTGACTACAATTATTGCATTACTAAAAAATAAATACCACCGTTAAGTATATTGTGCAGTTATCAAGTCAGTAACTCCTTTTGGAAGATAATCATTTTCTTAAGTTAATCTCAACAGAGCAGAACTTTACTTTTGGGAAGTTAATGGTGTGTGAATGAAGGTTTATGAGTGCATGTCTGAGAAGACTATCAAAGCTGAGTCAACAAGTTCCTGCCGAGGCAGAATGGATGTTGGAGAGAGGAAAAACAACAGGGAGGCATGAGAGAAAGAACGACCGGAGACGTGGATTAGAGTGAAATGCACAGGGAGCATTGGTTTTAGAGAGCCGTGTCACACAGCTTCAGCTATGAAATTTATGGAATTCAAGTGTGGCCACAGAGAGCGCATGCCTCGCCCAAGAGACATGCAGCTTCTGCTGCAGGAGCACTGATCAGCTCTGAAGCCAGGAAATGTGAACCTGCAAAAAAGCTGAAGTTTAGAACTGCTTTTCTCTGTCAAACCCTGCAAAAACAACAAAAAGTCACATATTGTTGGAAGGTTAATGCAGAAACACAAGTATAAACTAGAGTCCATAATAACAGCATGAAGGGAATTATTTCAGAGCTGTTGCACCACACTGAGCTAGACTTACCCAAGTCTTCATAAACAAAAGGTAATATGTCACTATACAAGTGTAGGAAGTAGATATGCACCAAATGAGCGGTTGGTAATTGGACGATATCAGTACTGGTATTAGGTTGCGGCAATCTGATTTCCGTTTTAAAATTAAAAAAAAAACTGTAAAGACTGAAAATGAAGCCTATTTCATTTTGAAATTTAAAAAAAAAAAAAAGATTTAATTTTTTCTTCTTAAAATTGAAAGACAAAACGGGAAACAACTCTTTACCTGACTTCAGTTGCTGTGCACATGAATAAAAATCTGGAATTGATAAAACAGTGACTTTTGCCCCAGGTCTTTTTAAAATGACCTGAAAGATGATGGTTTCCCATTAAGAAGAAGAACAACAACAAGAATCAGATGTCTTCAGATATGTATTCAGCCTTTATTAAAGACAAGACGTTAAGTATGATAACTTGTGGTATCAAAGCTGTAGCAATGATGTCCCTGCCTGCTTGCCAAGATACATTTCTAGCATTCAAAACCACAACAGTACTCATCCTCCATTAACTTCTGCTCGTCAGAGTTTGGGTCACGGGGGCCACACCTTGAGTAAAGAGGCCCAGCCCTGCCTCTCCCCATCCACCTCCTTCGGGACAACACGGAGGCGTTCCCAGGCCAGCTGAGAGATATAATCTCGCCATCATGTCCGGGGTCTGCCCCAGCAGCTCTATCCAGTTGGATAAGCCCTAAACACCACAGGAGGCGTCCAGGCGACATCCTTACTAGATGCTCAAATCACCTCAACTGGCTCCTCTTGATCTGTAGGAGCAGCAACGCTACTTTGTGCCTCCCCTCCCCCCGATGTCAAAACTTCTCACCACATCTCAAAGGGAGTCCAGCCACCATACGTAGGAAACACATTTCAGCCACTTGTATCCTTAGATTCAGTTCATGACCATAGGTGAGGGTAGGAACAACAGCAGCATTCATGTTTTCCTCTAATGACCCCACCTTCTTCTGGCTTTTCCCTTTAAGGGTCACCACAGCAGATCATCTTCCTCCGTCACACCAACCAACAGCTTTCACCACATCAAGAAACCACCCTTCTGGTCTCCCCCTTTTCCTCCCATTTAACTGCTCCATCTCCACCATCCATCGACCAATGTAGTCACTGTCCCTCCTCCATACATGCCCAGACCACTTCAGTCTTGCACCTCTTATTTGATGTCCAAGATATTTAACCCTGGCTGTTCCTGTGGTGTGTTTGTTCTTCATCCTGCCCATCCATGTTGATGCCAAAGAAAACAAAACACCTTCACGTCCCCCCAGAGGTTGATCTCACTACTTTAATATCATTTCACCTAATTTAAGTGGTTCCACTCACTTCCATCTTTTGGCTTTTACAAATGTTATTACAAATGTTTCTCTAATGCCCCACCCCCACCCACTATAAAATACACTTAAAACAGTTTGTTTTGTGCCACATGTTGGCTTTTTTTGTTACTATATACCATAATAGGAGCAATTAAAGGACAACTGAAAAAAGTAACTACTAAGTGCACCACTAAAAGCCTTTCCGGAGGGGAAGCTTTTTCAAGAATATCTCCAAATCACATCAAACCGGTCCACAGCTAAAAGTGACACACCCATACTTAACATACGGATAAGAGTTCTAAGGGAGATCACACTCCCATCATCTACATATTTGTTATTCCCTGGGTCGTGGAACAGATCTCAGCAGCAGACCAGCATGAAGTAAGACGCCAAAAACGTGCTCATGCTGAACACATACACACCAAAAAACAGGATTTCCTTCCCATAACTTTGTGCCTACAAGCTTTAACTTTCTCAACATAGATGAACAGAAAATGATGTGAGAACAGTATAGAGAAATCACAGAATAGGCGTATACACCGCTTAAAAACCATATTTTAGGGGAATGATGAGGTATAGTTGTTTATTAAAAAGACCCCACACTGCCACCTAGCAGCTGATTGTGGAATTTCAGAGTATGTGCAAGTCTAAACATCATTGACGAGGTAGGCCTTGGATATACTTTGTTTACGAGTACGCAAACCCATCATGGCTGATGCACATATCCTGCGTTCGCTAGAGACATTGATCGCAGATGTCCTCTAAATGTGATGCATACGTGAGATGCAACATCGTCTTGAACTCTAGAGGCGCTAGTCAGCACAACAGCTGACCACAAGTGAACTGTCACAATAATCTTCTGCAGTTATGATTTTTATATACAACCGCTAGCTGTGTGTGGTTGCTGGTTGTGAGCGGCTGATGCAACAAGTCTCTAAATTTTGCAAAGAATGTCCAAAATAAATACCGTCACTTCACATCAATTTCACCCATAGATAAAAAACGAAACAGATCCTATCCAGACATGGATTTTATGGTCCAACAGAACATCTCCACGGACTTTTGTTTTTTTTCCCCTCCTGGCTGGGACCGTAACAAAAACAAAAGAATAGCTTCTTCTTTCTCACTTCTCATATACAGTTAGTAATTTTGACTCTGGCTCTGAATTTCTGCTCCCAAGTGGAGACCTCTGGTATTACATGTACTTCTTGCAAAGTACAGAAGCAAGAAACGTTCACAACAGAGCTGCATAAGTGTGCAAATGGACATGAAGGCTTTGCCAAACTGCAAGTATACCCCAGGCTGTAGAGGGCGCGTGAAGCCTACAGACGTAGCTGCAACACTGAAGCATAAATCAAGTTTAAGAATACGTGTTTGTGTGCGTGCACGCTCAGCTGAGCAATTCTGCATTTCCAAAAAATTTGACTTGGACACTGGCATAACAGGGAATCAAATTAACCGTGTTGAAAAGAGGCAAATGTGGACTAATGTGTCTCCATAGCTAATAACTTTTTTTTTTTTTTTTTTTAGAAATTAGTGAAGCCAGTGGTTTATTTCTTTTCCACAGTGGGGCAAAAAAGTATTTAATCAGCCACCAATTGTGCCAGTTCTCCCACTTCCACTTTCCATCAGAGGTATACCTCAACTATGAGAGACAAAAAACGAGAAAATTCACCTTGTCTGATTTTTAAAGAATTTATTTCCAAATCATGGTGGAAAATAAGTATTTGTTCACCTCCAAACCAGTCAGATTTCTGGTTCTCACAGACCTGGAACTTCTTCTGTAAGAGGCTCCTCTGTCCTCCACTCGTTACCTGTATTAATGGCACCTGTTTGAACTGGTTACCAGT
>JBAMYA010000021.1:158081-174519 GCA_037176975.1 Arrhamphus sclerolepis | reverse complement strand
AGTTTAACATGTCTGAAAATGGTTAGGAAGAAGTAAAACTACTCCTTCTCCAATATTCAATAATCATCATATAATAACGTAAACAGCACAGTAGCTTAGCAACAACGGCGCCAGATACGACGGAGAAACGAGAAGACTGAATCCTTGGAGAGAGTTAAATCATGAGACTACAGCAATATTTCAACTTCCATTCAGGGATCAGGGAGGTATTTTTGAATATAATTTAGGGCCTGAAATAAACTCTGATTTATTTCTGTCATAGCGACTCAACGTATGTTCAATCATGCAGTATAACATGCTGTAAATTAGCTACTGATTTAACGGTTTAATCTTATCATTGAACACTGTGAATCCAGCATCAGAGCTATATGCATGTAGTCAGTTATTTTAGCAAAGATTTGAGGCCTTTTAGATTTAAGGAGCCGTCTGGTCACCGGCTAATAACACATGGAATTAATATTAAAACTGCAGTCGAGAACTTAAAAATCCAGTAACTGGCTTTGAAAAATATGTACACGTACAACGCTCTCTGCTGAACTCCAAAACTGTCTCCTAAGCCCCTCCCCCTGCTGTCGAGGAGCATCATCAACGTGCAGGCAGACTATATGTTTTATTTTAAACGCCCAGTCTGCTCCCAAACGCCAAAAACTAAACCAGAGACGAGCTAAAACGAGATGATTACCTGTCGAGAAGAGACGCGTCTAATTCTGCATGCAACTGAAAACCTTACGAGTCCTGCAGCTCCTGCTGTCGCTATACACGGCTATATTCACCTGAGTTTTATTTCTTTCTTATTGCTTACACGTGCAAGCAGTAACTGCCGAAGAAGGAAATGTCCGTCGTGCAACCGTTTCACATGTAATCTTAGTCAACCGGTGGCGTGCGAACGTTTACTTGAAACGTGGGGCTGGATTGGAGGGAGTCGGTTTCTGGAGCGTGTACATGCTCTGATTGACATTCGGTAAACACGCCCCCTGGCTCCAATTAGAGGAACTGCGACAGGAGCAGTGGGAACTTGTGAACTGCATTGCGAGCTGTAGGGAGGGTGCCAAAGGAGTGGATTTGTTCTCAAATTACTGAGTTTGTGATGATATCAGAAAACGGTGGTAATTTAAGTAAATATGAGAACAACAAAAAATCCCTGCAGCAGACTGTTTCGTATTAATTGTATTTGTTATCTCTGTGCAGGCTGGAAAGGGGATCCTCCGTACCATGAGGGCATCTAACGATGCTGTGGCTGACCTGGTGCCGGTAGATGTGGTCATTAACACCACGCTAGCTGCAGCCTGGTACTCTGGATCACAGGCACATAACAGGTTGGAGCACCACCCGCATTCATTTCATGTTCAAGCTGCATCAAAACGTTAAAGAATATAACGTTCAGCCGGGGTTTTTCTGAAATGTCTCATCCTTCCTTCAGGCCTAAAAACATCCTGGTGTACAACTGCACAACAGGCGGGATCAACCCTTTTCGCTGGGGTGAAGTCGGTAGGACACTTGATTTTAATCTTGCCTTAATGCACCATGTGTAAAGCAAAAAATCCTCTGACAGTAGAAGCTTTGATGTGTGCTTAAATGTGGCCTCTAATAAGATACTCTGATTGTAATCTGACCCCCTGTGTCCCACACCGAAACCAGGAGCAGCTTCTTTGTGTTACAGTTAAACGAGGGATGTCTGATGATGTTTTCATGCATTTATTTTTTTACTTCTTTAACAACCACTTTCTTTTCATTGGTGAATCTTAATTATGAAATGACATTTCACAATGAATCAGCATTTATCTTCTATAATGACTACAGGAGAACTTGTGAAAATGTAAAAAGCCACCGCTTGTTGCCCACTAAACAGTTACGTTAAGTTTTTGTTGTCGTCAAAGCGTATCGTGCATGCGTGCTGTTTTTTTCCATTTATATCTATCATCAGCAACCAAAATCAAGTCTTATGTGGGTATTAAAAACATGGCTGTACCGCTTGGAGTGCTCTGAAAGAACCTGTAATACCTTGGAATGTGAACACCTAATCCAGTTTTCTGAACTGTTCCTGCTAGTAGATGCAGCCGTTGAAATGCTGAGAAATGAGGACCACAAACACACAAATTAGGATGTTATGACCATTCAAACAGACATACGAATAATTGGGTTTCTTGTAGGACTGTGCAAAACTTCAGTCAAATTAACGGGATTTCAAAACCAGTGTAATCTGGAGGAGAAAAAGAAATTCCACTTATTGGTTTGTTATGACTGACTCCAGCCGCAAACTCCACTTCCCTCTGCAGCATATGGTAATATGATTTTAATTTCTGTCATATTGAGGTCACGCTGGTGTTTCCGGCCAAAACATTTAAGGGATTACATCAGCAGCTCTTTGAGCGTCTGCTGTGTTGGCCTGAATTGTTTTATTTAGTCTGAAGTGGAGGTTTGTGAAGGAAACATTTTTGTGTTGGGTTGAAGTGCAAACTGGTTCAACAGTCAGGCAATGTTCATTTGAAATTGTCGCTTTCAGTTTCAACCAAGATGAATGTGATTTACGATTACTGGTAAGCATGTTGGGAATGTGATTGGGACCAGGATATGGTTCCGATGTAATCATGTTTATGTGAATGGACTCGTTAGCAAAGTCCAGATGAGGAAGTGAGTGGAAGCCACTCAGGAGCTTTAGGTCACATCTCTGCCAGAGCAGATGGTCAAACTTGACTCCGATCAGTGTCTGCTTGCAATGGCATAAAACTCCTGCGATCGACTCAAAGCAGCGTCACGTATTATTGTGCTCTTTAGCAGCCCTCGCTCGCTGAGAAGTGCAGCTGTCTGTGCTGTGTGAGTCACGCTAGGAGCAACGTAACACTCGTGCGTTTGTTGACCAGCTGACCACTGGCTCTGAAATGATGTTAGACGTGACAATGTACATTAGATGACCTCACCGTGAGTTATGTCCATCTAGCAGTTACTGTGGAAAGTCATAAACGTGTTATACACTTTGATTGGCAGCTGGGGAGGGGCGTGTCCTCCTGAGAGTGGGAACTTCAGTGCGACTTTTCTAAGTTGAAATACCGGAAAAATATTTTTAGGAACTTTTTTTGAGGGGCGTACTTGTTCCGCTGTGATGCTGCAGTCAGTACTACTTAGATTAGAAACAACAGTTTAATTTCCCTCGCTCCTCTTGCTCTCTGCCACCTTCTAAAGAGCCGCTGCCATGGCTGCATGGCCAAGTTAACGTGTGCTCAGATTACCGCCGCTGTGGCGACGGATTCTCCTCCTCTGTTGTCGAGGCGGAAAAGAACAAAGTGTTGCACAGCTTGGAAGCCAGCAAGTGAAATAAAAAAATCCATCTCTTCAAGACAAATTATCTTTTGTTTTTCTTTTTTGTTTCCTCCTCCCAAGTCAGTAATCTTGAGGAACTTGTCTGTTATTAATAGCTGTTTATCGCTATTGGAGATTATTTCATCATTAAAAGAAAATGACAAGAGGAAGAGTTTGTTTTTTTTAAACTTTGCCTCTGTTTTTTTTCCAGGATTTCAGTTTTGTCAGGTTGATCCAGTCTGATCAGATTGGTTGACGGCTCCTCTGTCACCCTTTGTTTTGTTTATTTAATTTAAAGTGGACTTCTTTGACCAAATATAGTATTTAAAAAAAAAACAAAAAACATTAATTTTACATCTTTAACATATGTTTGTTCAGGAAATGAAGAACTAAATTAAACGGATCAAGCAAAAGAACACAGCTTTTTTTTTTTTTACTTACAAGCTGAAGTTCATTAAAGGAACATTACTTTGACATTTAAGCATTTCGCATAGAAATAGTTTTAAATATACATTCTTGAAGTTAAAAGCTGGATCGTTGACACAACCTAACTGTAGATTGTTTTGTTTTGTTCTGTTTTTTTTTTTGTTTTTTTTCCAGAATATATAGTTGAAGTTGATCATTTATCTCTGTTTATGCAGTTATAAAACCAGAATGTATTAAAGACTCATTGATCCCCTGTGTTGAACAACCTTCTCTTCTTAGAGTACCATGTAATATCCACATTCAAGAGGAACCCCCTTGAGCAGGCCTTCCGCCGGCCCAATGTTAATCTCACATCCAATCACCTTATCAATCAGTACTGGATCGCTGTGAGCCACAAGGCTCCGGCCTTCCTCTATGATCTGTATCTCAGGCTGATTGGACGAGAGCCCAGGTAACCCTGTCGTCGCCGACGCCACTGTGCTGCCTCTGTGCTGTTCTAACAGCAACAGTCCCTTCATACTCCCACATCTCTGCTGCTTTATTCTCTCACTTTTCCTTTAGTGTAGTTGTCTAACGTCGTAGCTGCATTGTTAATGTGTTTAAGTATGCTTGTGTGCAGTTTTGCGAGAGCTGAAGACTGCATAAGCCACCGCTCTCCTGAACAAAACGGGGGCTGTCGATGGGTTCTGCACTCTGCTACTCCGCAGTTTATTTTCAGTTTTTCCTTTTGTTTTCTTCGCGAGGCATCAACATTAAGCTCACCTCAGTCCTGCTCAGAGATGGACTCAAGTTTTCAGATTCCTGCAGGAACTCCACTCAGGTTTTTGGCCCTGGACTGACCTCCGGTAGTTGTTGCATTATCCCAGCAGTGAGGACTGAAACCGCTGTCACGTGATGAACTGATGGCAGTCTCGCAGAGACTTGCACCTTGTTTTGTTGCAATAAGAGGAGGAAAAGCACTTTATTCATCATCTTATCCTCTCTGTCCTCCTTGCCCCTGTTTCTCCTACAGAGTATTGTATAAACATGATCTTCAAGACCAATCCCTTAGAGCAGGCCTTCAGAAGGCCCAATGTCAATCTGCGCTCCAACCCCTTTACAAATCAGTACTGGACCACCGTCAGCCACACGCTGCCGGCCATCCTCTATGACGGCTATCTCAGGCTGATGGGCCGCAAGCCCCGGTAAGGTTGCAACTGCCTCCCAGCTCCCTATTCTCCTGCCAGTTGGCCTCACCCTTCCCACATGTTCCCACATTTCCCTCCTTGTGTGCTTTTTATTTATTTATTTGATTTTATTTTTTCCCCTTCCCCCCTGACTGGGACTTTGGAAACAAGGATGAGACCAGAGCAGAAGAGATTTTTGTTTGTGGTGTCTTTGCTTGAACTCATAGCATCAGCTGGATGATTGTGTCATGACATCATGATTTGCCTTCTATGCCAGCAGTTTTTTTTTTTAAAGATGTATATATTTCAGAAAAAGACCAAGCTGTGCTTTTAACATGACATCCCTTGCCCGCCTCCCCACATCTCTCATCCAATCATGGGAAGAACTGAGGCACCTCAGGACCACTCCTCCAGAATGTTGCTCAGTTGGAAGTGTCCCTCATTCCACTGAAAGCAGCACCACTGCATGTAAATTTACCTCTTCACGTAGTCTCCAGCCAGTAGTCTTTCAGGTAGTTGACGTTCTGCAGAGCTTAGTTGTACATCACAGTACAACCCCAAAACATGTCAAGTTGGGACGGTTTAGAAAGCACAAGTGATTTCTACTCATTTACTTTAACTTTTATCTTTTTGCAGACAGTATAACCTAAATGATTTCTCTGCTTCCTTTAGAGAATGGGGGGGGCTAGAGTCATCACTCCTCTACGAGAGGAGACAGTTGAGGTGATTTGGACATCTGATTAGGATGGCAGACACACTGGAGAGGTCATATCTCTCTCTGGCTGAGAAATGCTTCTGTATCCTCCTGAAAGACCTGGAAGGGGTGGCTGGTGACCGGAGGTGTAAATTAATCAGTGATACTCAAAGATTGGAAGTGCATAATACAGTTCATAATATCATTAGACTTTAGTGCACGTGCTCAAGCCTGCGCTACATACCTGTGATCATTTAGTGCTGCATTAAGATCTACCGATACAAATACACAGGGAAGCGTTTACTTTGGGAAAAGTGCTGTTGAGCACTGGAATGAAGATTTACGTTCACAATTGCATTTAAACTGTTATGCAAACAAAACAAAAGAAGTTGATATTTTTTCTTTAAAGAAATTAGCGATATGTGCTTAAGACCAAAGACAAAAAAGACCATCCATACTGCTGGCAGCATCGAGACCAGAAACCAGGATCTGTGCTTGTGTCAGTACCCTTGGCAAAGGTCATTGAGACTTTAGAGCACCACATGCTGCCTTCAAGATGACATCTTTTCCGAGGACTTTGGAGTTTTTCATCAAGATGATATTTGTATATCGTACAAAAGCATGGCTGAGGAAGAAGAGTGCACCGGTCCAGTCCTGGCCTGTCCCCAGTAGAGAGTGTGCGGAGACTTTTAAAATGAAAAATTAACTTGTACCGTTTACTGTTTAACACTTTGTCCCACTTTTCCTGCAATCTGCAACAAGTGAATAGTTTCATTCTGGTATCAATAACACCAGAATGCCTTTTTAAATGTTGAGAAAAGGACTGGCCACTTTACAAAGTTCTTAGAGCTTTCCCGTCCCAACTTTTTTTGGAATGTTCTGCAGACCTAAAATGCAAAATTAGATGCATATTAAATATGTTATTTTTATACCGTCTGCAAAAATCAATATAACATTACGTTCTTCATGTCATTCAAACTGATTTTGGGTTGTAATCCAGAATGATCATGGACCAGATTTACCCTTTTTCCCCTGGTTTATAGTTGATCATCCCTGCCTGCTCCGTGCATGTTTCACAGTCTTTGAATGACTTGCTTTCACTGGAAGAATCTGTGTCTTCTCGATGCACCTCCATAAAATGTGCAGCGTTGTTTCAAAATATTAGTACCATTTTTATTCACATCAAGTATTTTAAAAAAGAAGAAGAAATCAGACACAGATTCTTTTAAAAGACTGGCCACTGCTGTTTTTCTGCATTCTCGCACTAACTTGCCTGCTTTGAATTGTTATGGCTTTGATTTTGATCATGGACTAACACATAAATGAAGTATGTTAACTGGATTTAACTGTTACTAGGAGGGAGACGTAGCTTGGCAAGTCATTGGCACTGAAGCTGATACTTAGTCTGGGTTGATTTTCAGTTCTTCGAAGGAGATTTAATCTATTTGAGTAAAAAATTCCATTTGAAAATGTATTCTCTCCATCACACGTTAAATCCAGTTAGTTTTTGTGGATTTGAATCAGTCACTTTCCACGGGGGAGAAATCACAGCCCTCATGACACACAGTGCATTTGAAGTCTTGAACCCTTTGAAGTATTTAGCACAGTTCTAATAACTTTAAAGGCAGGCCTAGAAAATTACAAAAACAGACTCGTATAAAAGTAATCCCTCTCAATCATTACTTACGCCCCACTTGATGTGTGTGGTGGACGTTTCTCTGCAGGAAGTTTTGGATTTTTATTATTCCGTTCTTATTTTGTTGTAGTCGCTACCACTGACAGAACGCGTAAACATTCAAAGCTTTGCTGTGTAAAAGGGAATTTCCCGTAAAATGTAATGATGAGACGTTCCTGAAGGGATGGGCTGAAGTGCACAGGCATGTAGAAGCGCTTATTTGTGCTGTAGAGCAAAACTGCTGTGAAAGGATTGATAAATTATGTTTTTGTCTTGTAAATGTACACTCCAGCTTGTTGAGCAAGATTAGGTTGGGCAAACATTTGGCTGTTTTTGGCAACGGGAACACCTGAGACTGCCCTGTGATTGTAAAGATTGATCTGCCGTAGAACATAGTTGCTGTCAAAGGAAATTCTTTAGGACTTTCGTGGATACCTTACCTGCTTAGAGGAGATTTTGAGAGTTCAGAGAGAAAATGAACCGGTTAGTTTAGTTTGGGTTAAAATAACAGTCGGGCTTTATTCAAAGGTATCTAAACCTTCATCTTAATTTCTTTTTAAACCACTGAAGGAATCCAAGTGGAGGTTTGGGGATATTAACAGAGTTGAAATTAAACAAACTCACAGCACTGTAAACCTCAAATTATATTCAAATAGAACTAATATTGTGGCAAAGTCATGGCCATGACATAATTTGAAACACCAGAGCAATTAAATGGAGTGAATTAGACACTTTTAGTCTAGCTGTATATAGATTTTCTTCTTCTTTTCCAAGGTGGTCTGTCTTCTGCCTCTGATCCCTGACTCTGTCCTCGTGTCTCCACCTTCTGTCCCTCCATATCCCCATCATTTGTCCTATTCCTCTTCTGCTCTACGACTTGTCTTTCTCAATGCTCTTTCTGCCTCACTCTCCTTCATCTTTGACCCATTTCCCCATCCTTCACTTGCGTGTCGTCCATGACAGGATGATGAAGACGATCTCTCGCCTCCACAAAGCCATGATGGTTCTGGAGTATTTCACCAGTCACTCCTGGGTGTGGAACACAGACAACATGGCCATGCTGCAGGCCCACATGAGCCCTGAGGACAAGAAGGTATAAAGGACGCTGATGTAAATATGGCTCTGTAGCCACTCTTTGCCCCTTTGTGTTCTCGTCTCCTCTTTGCAAGACACAACACTGAGGCTGCAGTCCAGTCGACAGCTCAGTACATTAATGTCTGATAGAAGTCACAACAACAGAGTCATTCATTCACTGCTGACGTCAGGTTGCAGTGAACAGAATTATTGTTCAGGATAACCAAGTGGAGGAATTTGTATTTCTGAAATACATGCTGCTTCACTCAAGTATTTCATGTTTTATCCATGTTCTGGGGGGGGGGGGGTTAAGCATTGAATGTTTCTGTCACTGTGGGTAAACTGTTTTGTTTTGGTCTTTATTCCTGTAGGCGTTTAACTTTGACGTGCATCAGCTTCACTGGGCCGAGTACATGGAAAGTTACTGCATGGGCACCAAAAAGTACGTCCTCAATGAAGAGCTTTCGGGGCTGCCTGCTGCACGGAAACACCTCAACAAGTAAGAAACCTTCCATGTCCCATCAACTGCATCTTCTAAAGAGCAGCATTATCTCCCAAGTCCAGGAGTAGTTTCTAATATGCGTTATAAAAAATAGTTTTAATGCGTGGCATGAATCCAGGTAGATCAGTTGAAACTGTGAGATGGCAACCCTTCAAGTGCTTCTGACTTAGCACTCTGGTCACGTCTGAAAATGGAGACTTCTCTGACAGATCATCCCACTACTAACAGGGAAACTAAAATCTCTTGGCCTGTTCCTGCTCATTGAATAGATCAGCGATGCATGTTGTCACATTAAGTCCCCAGTAACACCGTAGATTCATCACTAGTCGCTTTTTAGAAATAAATAAGGTCACTAGAGGGATCTGAATACTCTCTGAATATAGCAATAAAGTCACTAAATTGGCAACACTGCGTTCATCAGCAGACGTTTGGTGCTCTGATGGCGACGTATGAAGTGCCGAGTCATTCAGCAGCCAATGAGCTACTAGATCTCAGCTATGCCCCGCCTCCGCTGCTGTTGATTGACACGGTTATGATTTGACACTCATTTCAGAATTGCAAACACAAAAAGAAGAAATCTCAAATTAGAGAGATGGTTTAAGAACTGATGCTGAGGGAGAAAGTGTTTTAATCACAGATTCTGATTTCTTGGTAACAGATTCTGGGTTTTGGTTCTGAGATTTTGTTTTGATCCTCGATGCTGAATTATTCCTGTTGAACCCACAATGTGGTTTAATTCAGAAACGAATGCACTATGAACTAAAGCACGCTCCCAAAATAATGAGTTCTTTAACAAAAATAAATGAATAAAAATTAAAAATAGATGAATCATGACCCAGCCAACTATGCTGCCTGACTTGAATCCGGAGGAGCAGCTGTTGTCATAGCAACACAAACGCTTCCAGCAAAGTGGGGATCAATAAAAATGTCAAGAATGACAGAAATCCTTCAGAAAGTTGTGCCAAATACAGTTTAACTACTCAAAGCTTTAAAGACGTCGGTAATAAAACATGTGTACTGACTGTTATTGTGCACTTCTATCACGTTTTTATCATAAAATCTAAACTTACAGAAGAACAAAAACGTTCCTGTTCATCTTGGAAGTTGAGCAGTTACTGTAATGTGATACAGATTCGAGTCATCTGACACTTTCTTTTCTATTTGTGATATTGCAGTGGAATGTACTAGATTCCGATGTTTACCGTATGTGAGCTTTTAAAAACTGCCATCAGACGGCTTTTCTTGCCTCTAGGTCACAACCTCGTACGTAAATCTCTGCATTAAATCTGGCTCTTGGCTTCATCCTCCCATTAACTGCACGTATCTTTTACAACTGTCTGTTTTAGCCATCACAGATGTAATCCTGCGAGCGTGAATAGAACTCATGTAAATGCATCTTTCATGCAGAAATGGGAATTTTAAGGAATTAGAAATCATATTGGGTATAAGGAAATGGTTTTGAATGTGCTGAACGGAATATAATTTCACGTTTCTCCGTTTCTCTAGGCTGAGGAACATCCGCTACACCTTCAACACCGTCCTGGTGGTGCTCATTTGGCGCGTCTTCATCGCCCGGTCCCAGATGGCCCGAAACATCTGGTACTTCGTGGTGAGCCTCTGCTTCAAATTCCTCTCGTACTTCAGAGCTTCCTCCACCATGAGATAATGATCCTGGGACTCTGGTGGGTGGAGAGGCAGAAGAATGGAAGGAAAGGAAGGAAAACGCTGCCTGTGGATGAGAGGAGCCCTATTTCCTACGCTTGAGGAATGACAAAGAAAAAGAAAAGAAAAAAAATCCCATGAACAGAAGAAAGAGCTGCTGACTGGAGGAGCCTGGAGCCGGTGCGCTTCATGGAACGCTCAGAATATCCGACGCCATTCAGTGCTCATATTTACAGCGCTTGGATTAACTGTAAAGAAAAGACATCATGTTCATCTCTGGTCTGTCCATCACTGCTGGTGCCAGCTTTTTATCTGCTCACGCTTTGCATCACTTCATGAAGCCAAGCTCTGGATTCTGCTCTGCTCCCAAAGTCCTCAGCTGGGTACTTAGTCCAGACTTCAGTCTTTTAGGTCTCAGCATTAAATGTAAAACTAGCTCTACAACTGCACTTTTCTTCTCTTTTTTCCCTCCCTGCATTCATAAATCTTTGTGAACTGAACAGGGCTCAGTGCTTGTGAAGTAGAAACTTGAAAATCTTATTTTTTTTTGTTTTTTACGTTTTTGAAGTGGTTTGTGTGCAGACAGGTTGGCAGTCTAGACTGTGAGGTTCTACCTTACGTGGAATCGTACGCTGTGACACTGCACCCCCCCACCCCCTCCACCCTCTTCCCTTCCTGCTGGGCAAAAATAAACTTTCTCCAATAATGCAATCCTGCATGTCCTCAGCCTGCAGCAGCCGCTTCCCTTATTACAACCAAGCACAAAGCAGATGCTATAATGGCTTTACTGGGTGCCTCAAAACTATTCTTGCATCAGCAGATTTTGTGAAAGCTTCCTCTTCAGGTTCCTTTTTCTTTTCTTTTTTTTTTTCTACGACTCATTTCAACCATCAAATTTTTATTTTATTTACTCAGCAGCTGATCTGTAAGAAGCAGTGTTTCTCTTTTGCACGTCAAGAAAACACATTCGGGACCTGTTCATGTTTTTCATATACTGAATTATATTATTATTATTATTATTATTATTATCATCATTAATATTTTAATTTCTCTCCTGCTGACCATTCTTTCAGGTGCATTTCTTTTCGGGGAACACAAACTTGAGGTCAGTTTGTTGGTGAGCGGTTTTGTTGCTGTTGCAGGTCTGTTTGTAAGCTTTTATGGGATGTAGTCTGTTACTGGTCCACAAACTGGTTGCTAGTACAGCCTTCCAGGACCTACTGTTGACCTTTTCCATCCCATTTATCTTGCTTTAAACTATGTTACAGGCCTTTTAAATAATGATGAGCCTAGTTAGAATTAGAAACTCTTGGGAATGAACCCACAATGCCATATTAACCGTCGTATTTCCGTCTGGCCTCGGTTTGCTTAGTCATATTTATCTTCTGTTCATATTTATTTATTAGGGTGTTTCCATGTTAATGTTGGGTTGTGCTTGCGTGCGTCTCAGTGTCTTAGGAAATTCAAATGCCTTTTTTTTCATCCTTTCTTTCTTTCTTTTACCCTGTCCACGTACTGGCATCGTTAATGAATGTGATTCTTCACAGCATGAGCCGATGTACAAAAGTCTGGAAGCGTCACTCCTGAATCGTGCCTGAGCTTTTGTCAATATCCTAATGTGAAAAGGGCAATCAAAATGTATGTTTTCTAATGTTATCTGTAGAGCTCTATTTAGATAGACGTAAAGAATGAAGCATATTTTCCTGCTAAACATCACTGCGTGGTTAAGTTTACACACACACGAAGAGCTTATTGAACCAGCGTCTGCTGCTGTAAATAATTAAATGCAGTTATGTCAGTTAATGTTCAGAGGTGAATTTAACTTTTAAGGCGCTTGTCATTTGACATTTAACTGTGCGTGCATGTGTATGAGTGTGCACGTTGTACCTTCTTTGAATGTAAGAGAATAACCCTCTTTGCACAGCCAGACTCTTCCTCCGACACAAATGATCAATACTAAGGACGCCTGTAATTTCAGGCGACTGATTAAATTAAACCTGTCGTATCTTTATTCGTCACAGTTTGAGTGACGTGATCTGTTGGGGAAAACCCTAAACCATCCCCTCTTCAGTGTTCCTCGTTCAGTTTTGCTCACTTTTAACGTCAGGAACGCAGGCTTAAATTAAATGAAATGGCACACGAGTTTAAATAATCCCATTCCTCTAAAATAATGGATTTGATAATGATCAGTATCGGTGACTGGATACATTTTTTACATTTGTCATGTGGGGATGTTTGGGAAAATTCATTCCCAGCGAGCAGCTGGTTAGAAGTACAGCCTTTAAATACGAGTTAAAAGGACTAAAACCACAGGTTAAGCTTTTAACTTGGTTCTTTTTATAGGTTGGAAACGTGGCGGAGCCCTGCTGGGTTTGTGTTTACGATCTGTTCATTCATATGAAAGATCTAGATCTAGTTTCCAGGGGGACATAGTCCCTTTCTGCCTTAAATGGCTATGATGTTACAGAGACAGAACGCAGCGTGTGTGAATATGCGGATGAGCCTGATCGGCCTCTCGTCAGTCCTGCAAACCTTCACCTGCAGGCGAACTTCCACCTGCGCTCAGACCAGTGTAATCTGAAGTGTCACCAGTGGACTGCATACAAACATGTTCCTCATTGTTGACTCCTTCAGATTCAGACTTGTGCACACATGAACACATTTCTGGTCTTCATTAAATCCAGAGAGAAATGACTGTCCAAGAATCAGGAGTACAACTGATGAGAGCAGGTTTTTGAGGGGTTTTCACTTTAATTCTTGCTATTTCTTTCTTTCTGTTCTTTTGATGTACAGCTTTTGTACTCCTGAGAAAAGTAACCTGTCTTGTGTTAAAAATTAAAAGTGTCCGTCTTTTTTCTTTTTCTTTCTCTTCATTGCTTATCTTGTTAAACGGTGAGCAGCACATGGGTCCATATATATATTTAAATTTCTCTCTGTGTGTCCTGGGTTCAGTCTTGCTTCAGAACTCGTATCTTGAGCAATGTGGTGAACATTGGCGACAGCGTTTCACTTTCAGGAAGAGGAAAGGAGTTTTTTTTTGTTTTTGTTTTTTGTCATTTCCAATGTGAAACTCAAAGAATAAATCAGTCGGTGCCTTTTGTTTTGTACACCAAAAAGAGGGAATAAACTGTTGAATCCCGTGGATCCAGAGGTTTGATTTCTTTCTGATCGTGTACTTGAAGAACAGCCGTGATTGGCGTTTGTCTCGACTCCTCCAGCTGACCCGCTTCCTGCGGTGCTTAACGGAGCTGTTCTGCACTCCCAGAGCTGCATCTGGAAGCCGGATTAAAGCGGCATATTGAACAGCTCCATTAAGATTTAATGCTGCCTTTCAGGATTAAACTTCACACCATGAGTGGAAAGGTTGGGCTGCCCTGGTTTTTTTGCTTTTGTTTTGTTTGTTTTTATTAGATGACTCAATTTTCATTTACTGAAAATAACTGGCAGCATTTACTGTAAATGCTTCTCTACATTAATGGTTTTTATAATGAAACTTATTCTAAAGTACAAGCTTTTAAAACGAAAGACAGTAGTCTGATAATTTGGTTGCCGCTGACTCAGATTAGAAACCAGTTAGAGCTTCTTTAGGCAGTTCTGGCTACAGTCGTGCAAAAGCTTGTATGACAACTATGACAAAGTTGCAGCCAGATGCTGCTAATCATCAGCCTGTGATGAACTGATCAGCAAGTGTGCAAAACAGGTTGGTCTGGAGCACTCAAGACTGTTAACATAGTGCCAAGAGGGAAAGACCTCAGCAAATGGCATAAGAGAGCACATCAATTTGGAATCTCTTTCCAAAGTGTTTAGTAATGTTTTTATAAGAGCCCCAGAATTCAACATTTGTAGTTTTAACGTATGAATCTCCCAGGAAGTGATGCTTTTTTTTTTTTTGTTTTATTTTGTTTAAAAAAAAAAAAAAGGTCAACCGGTTTTCGCTGAAATCCAATTTCCCTTTTTCATTTAACATATTTTCAGATCATTAATTGCATGTTCAAATGTTTTTTCAGAAACGGCTAAACACATTTTTGATTGAAACTAATATGAATTAAGACCTTTAGGGGGGGGGGCTTGGCATGTAAGTTATTAATATTGTACTTTCTAAGCTAAAAGGGGCTTGTACAACTTGTTACAACTTTTTAAATTTTATTTTTCTTCTTTATTTGTTAAATAAAGGCTTGTGCTGAGTTCTGCAGTCTGTGTCTTCCACATCAGTGGAGCAAATGTCTCGTTTATGAAGGTGATCTGTGGGACATTTATGGACATTCTGTTAAGCAGCTCTCTGTTTATCTAACTTTCTTTTGGCATCTCCTTCATACCTGGAAAAGAAGCGATGCTTCTGAGAACCAGTGCAGCTTTACACAAAGCATTCATGAATATTAACAGTATACCAGGAGCAAAGCAAAAAAACAGGAGCTCTTAGAACTGATCTTTATTTATGCGAGAGGGATGACTCTTTATTCATCTGGTGAAGCTTCACTAAAACGAGAAAAATGAACACGCTAGACGATAAACCCTGCTGACATCTTATCATCCAGACCATCCCACATGGAAAACATCGTGTTCTTTGTGCCTTCGAGCAAAGCTTGGCAACACCTCCCTGGCAACTGTGGCCTAGCAACCACACCCCAAGCACAGAGTCGTATCCAGTGAGGTCTGGGCCACTGAGCTGCATAAACAGGAACCAGGGGGCTTAGTGGGCTTAGAGTGGGAGCCCTGAGGCAGAAAACACACATGTGTGCTCACCAAGCTCTCACTGAATGTCCACTCCCCGTCTGACCCAGTGAACGTTGATGTGCAGACAAAAACAGTTTCACTTTATCATTTGATGAAAGATTTTAGAGCTGCTGTCACATCTTTACTGGAATGAACCCTCTGACATGGTGGTGATCATTTCAAGTGGAGCAAAATTGACACATTTACTCCCAAAGAATGTTAAAACCCTTGTTTACAGATGTCTAACCATTTTATGATGCTGTTGTTGAATGTCTTCTACACATCCCAGCTTTTTATTGAACCTTAGACCGATGATCTCACAGGATGTGGTTTCATGAAATAAAATGTGCGGTTGAATGAACAAAAGAAGTGGAAAATGGTTGAACGAGATCATATCTGTTCTAAGCATTAACCAAGAAGTTAGAAACCTAATCTAAAGCATACATGTCAAACTTCAGGCCCTAAGGCGGGCATGATCCGGCCCACCACGGGTCAACGTATAACTAGAACGTTTCTACAGGGCTGACAACGTGACTGCCCATTGATTCAGCACTCAAATAACTGAGGTGAGAAGACTGCTGAGCAGCTATTTTAGTACGAAAAGTAACAATTTTACACAAAAAAAAGTTATGATTGTACAAAAAGCTACCCCACCTGCAGAAAAAAAAAATCAGAAATGTTGCAACAAAAACACACAGTTACATAAAAAGAAGGATTCAAAAATCAAATCAAAGATGTCCTGGAGAGACAATCAGCTTCTCTGCAGACTGAAGGACACACTGCAGTCTGAACTTGTCCTTGGTGGTGGCAGCAGCGTACCAGATGATGATGAGGAGGTGAGGATGGAGTAGAAGTGCACCATCATTGTCCTTGGTGGTGGCAGCAGCGTACCAGATGATGATGAGGAGGTGAGGATGGAGTAGAAGTGCACCATCATTGACCTTGGCAGGTTGAATTTCTTAAGTTGCTGCAGGGAGAACATCCTCTCCTGGGCTTTCTTGATGAGGCTTTCTTTCCTGTTGTTCAGCTCCCACTTTAGGTCCTTGGAGATGATCGTTCCCAGGAAACAGAGAGACTCCACAGAGGGTGATGGGGGTAGGTGAGGCTGGGCTCTTCCTGAAGTCCACAACCATCTCCACTGTTTTTAGAGCACTGAGCTCCAGGATGTTTTGGCTGCACCAGGTCACCAGATGGTCAACCTCCCACCTGTAGGCGGACTCATCACCATC
>JBAMYA010000021.1:105489-157981 GCA_037176975.1 Arrhamphus sclerolepis | reverse complement strand
CTATAAATGTCAGAGGATCTTTTTAAAATATATATATTTTATTGTAACGGACCCACAGACCCCTTGCAATTACTCCATGGACCACTAGGGGTCCGCGGACCCCTGGTTGAGAAACACTGCTCTAAGAGACAAAACCTCACCTAAAACTGTATAAATACTCACCAGGATGAGTCCAGAGTTTCCTGCAGCTCCTCTGTCTGTCGTCTGTTGCTGTCCGCTGCCCTGCTGAGATACACAACGTGCGCGTGCGTGCGTGCGTGCATGTGTGCTTTAGGTAGGACTCAGTCAAGTGTTCTGACATGTTCAGCTTCTGTGTTAGAAGCCAGTTCTTCCAGCATGGGGGTGCAGTTGGCAACCAGGTTAAGTTCACAAAGGAATCAGGTTAAGCAGCAGCACAGTTAACCTTACAGCTTTCATTAGTAAACAAATGCTAAACTTCTGAAGATGTGCACGTCAGGACAGTTCTAGTTTACTCTTGTTGAAAGGTCACACCAGCAGATTAAATGGGAGTTTCACATTTCTAAAAAAAAAAACAACTTGGAAACACTTTAACCTTTAAGTAGATGTTCATCTATCTGCTCTGTAAGTGTGCTTTGTTAAAAGATATTGTTCATAGTTTGCTGTTGGTACTTGTTCTACTTTTATTATTTGTCAGCTAAATTTGTCAAACAGCCTGTTTTAAGATAAATCTATTACTTCTACACGCACCTCTTTACAAATATATGCACGTACAAAATATTTTACACGAGGGAAGAAAAGGTTAAACGAACCACAATTATGGCTTAATGTACAAGCGGTATTGTTCTCATGTTTAGTTGGCTGAACAGCTGTTATTAGAGCCCAGCAGACACGAGGTTAAAGGAAAATGTCTGAAGTTTATTCATTCATGTGTTGTTTTAGCGGTTCGAGGACAACTTTGTCAGTGAATTAAAGGATCAACTCCAGGTCTGGTATTAGACGGTAATGAGTGTAAACTTTTGTAAAACACCAAAACGACATGAATTGAAGTTTTGAGTTAACATCAGTCCAGAGGACATGTAGCGATCTCAGAATAAATCTGTTTTAAGCCTCTTTTAAGACTTTAAAGTGTTACTGCACTGGAGTGTTAGCGTGGAAAGGTTCCCTACCAACAAACCAAGGTCACTATGACTTTGTAGAAGTACAAAAAGTGTGAAAAAAGGATTATTTGTACATGAATGTCCCTCCTGTTCGCTGGTATGTTGTCATAAGTCTGTAAGAGTCGATTACCTACAGACACAAAAAGAGTTCATGGCAACTTCAAAGGTTCATGACAATAATTTGCACAATAATGGTCACTGAGTTGTACGGACTTATGACAATGTTGCAGCAAACGGGAAAGATGTTCCTGTGCAAACAATCCTTTTTATACACTCTTTGTTCACGTACAAAGTTAAACTTACCTCGGTTCATCTTTAGGGACCCTGTCCACATTATCACTTAGGTGGAATGACATTTTTGTGTCTTGTCAGAGGCTTAAAATAGAAATTTATCATGACATCTTTACCTCTGTGCTAATCATAGAGTGCATATTGGACAAACCCTCCGTGAGATCCTGAAGTGTGAAAGAGCAGAACTTGTGTCAATCACAGTTTGCTCTTTTAGCTCGTCTGGCTTAGCTGATGTCACCCTATGATGCTAAATCATATTATGTTACTGATTCTGATCAAGTCTGTCCAAACATTATCAACTGAAGCCACCAATCCAAAGACCACGCCCATAATCATGAGTAAGGTTATAGCTTTATATCATTTTACTTGATGTGGAACAAAAATTTCTCCTCAGTTGTCATGATGCTTTTTGGAGCCAGACTGTAAATATTTCCATTCATATCAACATTTTAACGGAATGTTGGTGTTAACAGCTACTGTGCTGCAAACATATAACTGAAATATCATTCAAAACTGCTTCATTTCATGTCATTTTGGTCCCTAGCTAAAGTCTACACTCTTTACTATCTAGTAACAGAGCTCGGATTGAAAAAAGACACCAAAACTGAGTGTTACAAAGGTGTTACATATAAACGGTTCATATGATGTACTGTGATCTGTAAATCTGTAAACACCAGAGCACCTTTTATGTCTTTAACTGTGACCTACAGTAAATCTAAAATATCTGGGAAACTTCACTGTTCTGTGCTTCTGGGGACTCTCAAATGTCTGCACTTCAACTTCCAATTATTTACAAAATACCCTGGCAATAAAATAAATATTAATGATGGAGTGACTGTTGGTATAAGTTGTGTATTTCAACAGGTGCAATTTTCATTTCAATGTCAGGGTTTCTTTTTTTTTAAATTTCTGGTCTTGGATCTTCATTCTGTTGTTCATCTGGATAAATAATAGAAACTCCACTAGCAGTGTGCTTCAGATTCTTGTAAATGATCTCTTTCTTCAGACTTCCATGTGCGTTCTACTTGGCACGTCATCGTTAAATTAAGTACAGCTCATCTGACCCTGTCTCCCGCGTCACATAGCAGCACTGATGTGCACTGCGCAGGAAAAAGAAGGAACGTTTTAAGTGGCGGCGCGTGATTCTCATGGTCCAGTCGTGTTTTCAAGTCGTCTGCGTGACTGCAGGTGTTACATGAGGTATCAGCAGCCAGGAGAGGTTCCCCGCTCCAGGGTTAAGGCTGGAGCTCCAGGTTACGGTTCAGGTGTGAGGCAGGGGGCCACGCCAGGGCGCCGTCCCTCAGACCAGCGCCATCTGAGACCGCCTCAGCTCCTTCCGCAGCTCGTCTCGGCTGAGCAGGTACTGGAGGCGAAGCATCATGGCAATGGGAATGTGTTAGAGAGCTCGGAGGCCAGTGTCTGCAACTGAGCTGGGATCAGCTGGTGCATGGCTGGCATACCAGTAAACCATGCTGGGTTCCCAGTGCACGATTTTTGCAGTCTTATAAGACTCTTATAAGAATTGTGGCTACAACAGAAATAAATCTGAGTGTATTTCAGGATCTAAATCATACAATGTGAACCCGGACATAAAAGATTCAACCTTAAATAAAAAAGGCAAATGAAAAACAGTACTATTCAAACTGAAATGAAAAAAATATTTATACCTCCGTTAGGGTACTCATAAGAACTGATCCCAAGTCAGTCATGCATACACTGATTTATGAAATGAAATCTGACAATTATTCATGTTTTACAATGAAATCAGTACCTCAAATAAGAATAAAATATGAAAAATGTTTAATGGCATATTTTCCAGGTCTAGAAATGCAGGTTTGTCATCTAAAGCCTTGTGGCTCAGTTCCTCCATTACTGTCGTGATTTCAGCAAAAAAAGCAAAAAGGAGCACAGCTGCTCGATAACAGCATGAGGTTAAAATAAAATAAATTTAAAAAAGAACCAAAAAAGCTCGTTTCACACTAGTAGTCAGAGAAACGTGGTGTTTTAATGGAGTCTCGCTCTCATTACAAGCAGAATCTTTCTTTGTGAGAGATTAAAAACTTCTGCGACAACAGACAACAAGCAGGGCGCTGCTCGAGTCATTAACCAGCAGCGTGTGTGTGTGTGTGTGTGTTGCTTCTTACTGTGAGGTTGCTGATGCCTTCAGACAAAGCTTCTATTTGCAAAACGGTGCTTTCGGCATTCGCCATCTGCAACAGACAGTTACAACCATACTGTGCTTTCAATTAAACACTAGTTTCCTTCATCTTCATCAACCTTTACACTATTACACTACACAAGTGTGTGTGTGTGTGTGTGTGTGTGTGTGCATCCACACTGGAATGTGGGTTGTTTGTACCTGCAGCTTCATACTGAGCCATACTCAAGCATGCACTCTCCATGTCACCTTTATCAGGGTTGCCATGGCAGCGATCATCAGCCGTCTCGGCTTGGATGGGTCAGCAGGGAGTGAAGCTGGTGTCATAAACAGCCATGAAGGTGAGGATGATGATGATGATGATGATGAAAGCAGGTTAGTGGTTGATGTGGGTTACTGATGCATGCTGCTTTTCAAGATTCCACAAAGCAGCATAGGCACTTATCTCACATATGTTACTGTTTTGTTTGTAAAAATGTACAATTTAACGTATATTTAATCAAATCCCACACCCCACGAAGCTGAAAAAGAATTTTAAAAAAGTAGATGGCACACTTTGCTTCTACTCTGACAATTAAACCTTTATTATTGAAAGAAGGAGTCAACTTTACACACATCTTTTAGCATTTTAGCATCTTTTAGCATTTTGTGATTTTCCTTTAGCAGATTTTCTTTGCTATAAAAATACTATTACAGTCAAATATGAAAATAACAGATAAAAATCACGACCTCAGGTATCAAACGAAACATGGCAAACTTTTATCACTCGCTCTGCTCTACATAAATATTAAATAAAGTCCCTCCACAAATGTATGCAAATATTGCACAGGTCCATCTCAGCCATGTCACATAACTTTATTGAAGCTGGTTAGAAAAATCAAAAAGGTGTAACTGATGCAACTGACTCACACATATAAAATCATCCACTTTTACATATGCTGTATGGATTACTGGAAAGGAGGTCGCGGGGGTCCAGAGAGACGCTGCGTTCTCTCGTCATGTGCTGAGTTAGATGATGGCACAGGTTTGAGGCAGAGGTTGGGTTAGTTAGGCATCTGACTGGAAGTGAAACCAAAATACTCCAAGTGTGCGAGATTCATGGTCTCCATGCACCCTGCAGCATGACAGTAGTTGAAAATCAGTCGGGTGGGCCTGTTTGGGAGTCTCTGAGTATTAGGAGTAAGGCACAGGGTCGGGCTGATGGGTGGGGGGCGTTCAGGGAGTGAGAAGGGGAAGGGAGGAGGTATCGTGGGCTTCAAGCAAGGGAAGCGAAGTAGCAGCAGTGATAACTGATCAGAAAGTGTGAGCACGTGTTGGTCCATGGTGTTGACGCTGCGTCGCCTCGTTGTCGTGGCAGGCGGCGTCATGGTGATGTGTCATCTTTGCTGTCCTCGGGCCCCACCTGGTCCCTGGCGGGCTCCCGGTCGAGGATGGGGCTCAGGCCTCTGAAGCCGGCGTACGGCCGCACCGGCACCCCGTTCACCGCCGACTGTCCCGACAGAGGGGAGGACGACTCGATGGGACAGACGTAGTCTGTGGACTCATCCGACCGCCTCCTCCTGAGATGTGTCAAGTTAGAGAAGCCTAACTTCTTTGGCTGCAGTAAAAGGAAAAGAGGAGGAAAGAAAGAAGCTTGTTAACAGCATCTATACCAGCAACACTTTACAACATGTGTGTCAAACTCGAGGCCTGCGGGCCAAATCCGGCTTTGTTGTATCTGGAAAGTGTGTGAAGACCAGACTTCAAAGCCACTTTGATTTGTTTGATTCAGTACTGACATGAAAAAGTGGAAGAACTGAAGTGGAGATCAGCTGGTTTATGTCAAACAGTCAGGATTTAATAAGAGTTGCAATTTTTTGTCAAAACGTTTCTGTAAAATTAACCTTTTTATAACAGAAATTTGTGACTTTAGGACAAAAAGTTAAAATTATACAAACTTTTATGACCGCTTGTAAAAAGGTGAAAAAGGTGACAAAATTTGAAATTTTACAACAAAATCAGCTTTTTTACAAAAAAAAGTAATTAAAGAAAATGACTGATTTTACAAGAAAAAAAAAGTGATTTTAGTAGAAAAGCCTTATTTTATCTTTTTTGGGAAGTTTGACATTTTCTGCCAAAAAGTCCAGGAACCAGCAGGAGATCTGACAACATACAGTAGCTGCTTGAGAAAATAAAGAATAACCGCCCCTTTAATGGTTACCATGGTGATGATGTGGCCCCGGTTTGACACCCCTGCTTCATGGGAACAGATTAGCAGTGACTGTGGAAAGAGCAGCATTTGTTTTTAGGTGAGCAATGACATCTCTGAACTTTACGGGGCTCGTGTGGATGACAGTGTGTCTCTGTACGTTGCCGCCATCTAATTTCTGCTTTTAAATGCCGTTTTGAACAACAGAGCTAATGGCTAGCTGTCAGTCAAGCTCTTTAAAGAAAATCATCATGGTCTCACGAGTAGAAGTCATGGCTGGTTTGAAACCATCTTAGATCATCAACATACGTTACTGATGCAAAATTTGACATTTCATCGTTCAGACGTCTCCAAAATGATCATTATATGATCGATTTTTCTGAACCTGTTTCAGCTTCATGAAGGGGAGCAGACAGAAAGAAACTCGGGGTATGTTGAAGTAAAACTGCTCCTGACCAGGTTTAGTTCAGAGAGTCAGTTGCCGTGGGAACAGACTCCGAGTATCAGTTACCTCACTTTGTGAAACTGACTGAACTGAACCCTCTGGCCCAGAGTTAAGTAACCCTGCTTCAGTTTCCCTGAGTTCCAGTTCAAGGTACCTGGAGTTTCACATAACCCGCTTTGTGAAACGGACCCCTAGACCTTTTAACATGGGGGTCAATGTGGATTTTTGCTCGGTTTTGGAGCCAGCATCTAGTGGTCAGTCAAGGAATTGCAATAAAACACACGTCCTGGATGAGATTCAACCCAGACGTGATTGCTGCTTGATCTAAATACATCTTTTTTTTCTTCTTTGCGGGAAAACAACTTCTTCCAGGTCTTTTAACAAAACCTGCAGCAAAGTATGTAAATGTAGAAAAAAGGGTGCGGTTTTCTCAGTTCCAAATTTCCATTACTGCATACAACACCTGAAGTCTTCTCCCATTTTTGGTTCCTGTTTTTCATTTACTGATTTGAAAATGAAAACAAGAAATAATGGATATTTTTGTGTCTTTCTTTTCTTTTTTCTTTTTTAGAAATTTTAAAACGAATATCTGATGGCCTTGAATTTCAAGGACCATAGTGACTGTCCACACTAAAAAAAAACAAAAAACAAAATACAAAAAACACTTCCTGCAAGGATGTGGTGAAGCAAATAATTGACTTAAATTGATGTAACAGATAGCACTTATTGCTTTACCCAAATACGGTAAAAAAAAACACTTGATCTTTATTCAAGAATGTGAACAATCCAGACTGAAAATTCCCGTTCGATCATTAAAAATGCATCTCCAGTAATTATCGTGCTATTATGAGTCACTGTCATGCTTGTGAATGTCAGACAGCTCACTAATGATGTGAAATAAGATTTGTGACATTTGCATTTTCTCACCTAAATAAATGTGTTTAATGACCCATCTCTGTACGTATTAATGAGGCTGGATCTTGTACGAAAGCGCTCGTAATTACAACCCTGTGGGGACGGTTAGTGAACTATGACCGCAGTTTACAGGTCTCACTGACAACAGAAAGGTCTCTTGTTTTAATCTCCTCCAAACATCACATCTGTGTATGACTCTTTTTTTAATATCTACCCTTTTTATTTACCTCTACAAGCTACGAGTCATAAGTGAGAGCACCAGATAGCAGCTTCTACACACATGTCCTCTCAGCCTCCTCCATCTGTGATATTATCACAAAGGACTACAGGATATCATTTAGTAGCTCGCTGGCCCTGAGGGAGGAAAACCACACACAAAACAAATTTATTTTGGTGTCCTTCAGCCCTGCTGTTTATTTGGCATACCAGCTTATATTTGCCCTCATAAATATTTACTGCACATGGAGCTTTACGTATTTAGGATTCAAGACTTCAAGGTCATAAGTGGTTCGGCTGCAAGTACGAAGCCCGTATTTTTTTTTTTTTGTTTGGTGGATTATTTCTCGGTTTTTCTTCAGAGGAAGGACTAAGAGCTGAGGCTGCAGAGTTTCAGAGCTGCGAGGAGACGCAGAGCAGCGCTGCGTTCACAAGCTCTCAGGCTTAAACACAGTGAAGGGCTCAGAGATTAAACTGAGCTGACACACCGAGGTCTCACCACAGATTAAGGTGCTTTTTCTCACACATAAAGTAAGGGAGGACAAATTAACTGTGTGTGTGTGTGTGTGTTTTCATAATGCAGCGTTTCCTTGCTGCCTCTATAACGGTGTCTTTTCTTGAATTTCTCACCTTGACTTTAGCTGTAATACTGAGTGGGGTGTATCCTGCCGCCTCCGTGTACTCTCTCTTCTCCTGCTGAGCCTCTAATCCCACCAGGTTGTTGAAATTGGTGGTTAGGTGGCGTCTCAGCAGCGTCTTCTGAGGGGGGATGTTCAGCAGCATGGCAAGCGTGTCGGCGTTGAACCGGGGCTCCAGCATCTGTTGGGGAACGCGTATCGTAAGATGGTTTTCGTGGGCTTTGGGTAATTTTTCCTCCATAAGCTGTATGATTAAACGTGCTCACAATCAGCCCTCCGTGCACGCCGCTGCCCCTCAGGTTGGGAGCGTACTCCGCCAGGTCCACAGATCTCAGCCACTCCATGACTCTGTGATTGGACCACTGGACCACTTCTCCAGGAGTGAACTGGCTCTGAAACGCACGCGTTCAGTTACTTCTCAGGCCATGCAAGGTCGCTTTAGGACGCCTTTTTAAACTTTACATAAGCAAGTTTCAGTCTGGAAATTAGTGGTAAGGACACATGAACACCTCAAATGTAAATTGGGAGATTAAGAAAAAAAAAAACACAAAAAGATGAACTCCATCATTTGTGGTTAAGTGTGTAAAAGACAGTTTGTTTCATTTGTACTTCAAAACAGACCTCAAAACAACAATGATTGTATTGTTCTATAGGGAGAATAATTCTTCATAAGTAGTTGACGGTGAAGACAGCTGGGCTGCTGTGCTTTAAGCAGTTGGCCCATCTGCTGAGGCTGCGGTCCTCCTGCAGAGGTTGCAGGTTCAATTCCCAGTCTGCGACCTTTTGTAGCATGTCTCCCCCATTCTCTCTTAAACTGTAAATAAAAACCACTAGAGCCACAAAATCGTGGGAAAAAGAAAGACTGTTGCTGGTTTGGACAGTTGGCAAAAAAAAAGAGACAAAGAGCTACTTTTCCTTCTTCCCTCACTCGTGAACCAGACCAGAGATGGAGTGCGAGGACTGACATGTGGATCGGTGCAGCGTCTGCAGTCATGTGGACTCTTATCGGTCTGTTGTGGTGAAGAGAGAGTTGAGCCAAAAGGCGAGACTGTTTACCAGTTGCTCCCCTCAGCTATGGTCATGAACTGTGGACAGTGACTGAAAGAATGAGATGAAGCTGGAATGAGGGTGGGTGGACTCTCACTAGAGACGGGGCGAGGAGCAACCCGAAAGCGGATGAGCTTTAGTTAATGGATGGATGGAGCTACATTTCAGACCCTAAACAGGATTCTATTAACATCTTCAGTGTTAATGTCCATTACACATCATGAGTTAGGAGGAGAAAGCCTCTTCCATGTGAAAGATTTCCATCTGAACAAACCACAAGACTTCTGCAACAATGGTCCTTTGGATGGACGAGACAGAAGTGGAAACTGAACGCTCCACTATGGCGGCATTTGGAAAAACCACCGAAATAGGCTGGAGCTGAAATAAAGTGCTCCTGTTACAGGATGTGTTTTTCAATCATTAAAGAACGTACACTTTCTCAGAAAAGCTTTATTCCTTTATTCCAGGTACAGTAAAGAACATTTTACTGTACTCGGAATATTTCATGGTGTTAAGTTCAAAACAGAGAGAGCAAAAGGTAGTCCTGTATACAAATTTGTATAAATACACAATAGAATATTTAATAAAAAGAAGGAAAATGAAGAAGTTTCGACTTTGTCTGAGCTTGGCTGCTGTCATTTATGCAGCGGTGCAGCTTGGAGAAGCCAAAGTTACAAAAGTGAGATAAGAAAAACAAAGGTGACAGAAATGGTGGAACTGAAATCAGAAGTGATAAGTTGTTAAGTGATTTAATTAATGCAAATAAGTGTGATTCGATTAAAATTATAGCGGTGTTATGAAAACAAAGCTCCAAAACTCAAAGCTGCCACTTACCATTAGCAAGAGGAGACATGGAGGGCGAAAGGAACAAAAAATGATGAACGGAAAACGGAAGCGATGCAGACGCTTGCAAATTAAAAACATAAGGAACGACATTATGTGTTTAGTGATGAACGTCTCAGGCTGCTGCCCCCGTGACCAGTTTCCAGAGAAGTGGAAGTTAATGGACAGATGCAGCATTCATCACTTATTTTATTCAATCATTACAACATTCAGCACTCAGTCAGTTTTATCGGATCGTGGGATTTTTGTTTCTCCTCTAAAAGAACACAATGAGGATTATAGGAGACCCACTCAGAAAGGTTTGATTTTATTTAAACAACTGTCTGCACATATATTTATTGGTTAGTGGCATAATTTGGCAAAGCCTTTTTAAAGTCAGATATATATGCGCTTTTTATTTTGTGTTATTTTATTAGCGCGCAGGTGTGAGGGAGAGTGAATCCTTCACCAGCCCTCTTTGGCAGCGTGATCTAACATATTTTATCAACACCTGAAACTTTGATTCAGGTAAAGAGGAGCATTTTTGTCTGGGGATGGGGCACATAGAGGATAAATACTGGCATCCTAAATTCCTGCACTCGGGTTTTAGGAGCTGTGATTTTGCACGCTTCGTCCGGTGACTCTGATTAAGCTGTACCTCGTTGCCGGGCCTGCGTTTGAGGCAGTTGGGGTTGAACTTGTTGACGTGGAGAACATGAATGGCACATTTGATGCTGAGATGGTGCAGCTGGCTGGTCACTTTCAGGAACAGCAAGTCATTCTAAGATGGAGAGCAAAGAGGTAAAAATGGGGCGTTTACGATCGTCTTTAAATGAATTCCAACTTGAACCCTGAAATGTGTCACATGACTGGTTAGAAGCTCACCACTGTGAGGTACTGTAGCGTCTGTCCGTCCACTCTGGCTTCATTAAACTGGTCTTTGTACTGCGGAAGACCGATGTCATCGAGCCAACCTGGAACAACAAAACATAAATGTCATGAAGAAACCCGTCAGGAAAAAAAAAGAAAAATCAGTCAAATGTTTGCGTGCGATTTCGTACGTGTGACCCAGATGTAATCGAGCTCCGCAGACTTCTCCGGTTGTTTGTTAGAGAACATTTTCAGAGAGAGCTGGAGCTTCTTCCTGTGGAGCGGGTTCTTCATGGACAGCTCCTGCAAGAACAGATGTGTTTCAGAGGGGGGGGGGTCAGGGAGAGGTAGCTCACAAGAAAAAAAAAAGAGTGAGAGAATGAAAGGTTGTGGAGGTATGAGGTACACGACTGACAGCGCTGAGGGCGAAACTAAAGAGCTGGCTGAAAAGCAGAGACAGGCGTGACTAAATAGCACACGGTTGGACAGGTAGAACTGAAGACCGTGACGTGATGGATGGAAGAAGTCCAGGAGACATGTTACGCTGTGTGTGAGGCAGAACGATGTCCCGGAAGCATCATCATGAAACAGAGTGACCCGTGTGCGACCGTACCTTCTCTAGGTCTTGCGGGGTGGCGGACAGCAGCGTCTGCCCGCTGGTGACCCACTGGCGAGCCAGGAGGCCGTACTGACCCAGTCCGATGTCCTCAAGCCAGTCACACGCCTGCTCTGTGTTCCACTTAGAAAATGGCAACTTTAGATCCCTGACATGAAGAAAAAGAAAAGAAAAGAATGAAAAATACCTTAAAACAGACAGACTAAACAAACAGGAGCCGTGCAGTAATCCTCAGCCATCTTCAGCTTCTGAAGATACCATTCCCATTATTTATGAATTTACCTCGTTTTCGCTGAACGGGCCAGTCGGGGTCCGGCTGTAGCTCTGAAGCCTCCCCTCTTGAAGTCTCCCGTCTCTTGTTCATGAAGCTGCACAGGACTTCCTGACTGACTGCGGCGGATCCTGGAGACAACACAGACACCGGTGAATATTTAAAAAACAAACAAAAAAAAGAAGAGAGTGGCATTTAACAGGATGCTGAACGTGCTGACAGGTACTACATGGCCACATGTACAGGTTTAAGGAAGTAAACACTTACTTCCCCCAGAGTTTCTTAATGCCTCTGTGGGTCTTCCTGTTTTCTGGTGAGACCGGGGACTGCTGTCCAGAGTCCACTCCAGAGGACAGCGGGGACTGGTCTGACAGCATACACTCCTCCAGCTTCTCTGGAGGCCCTGCCAGATGTGAACGCAACAAAGACAGCATCACTGAGGAGATGATAGGTGATGTTCTTTCAATTCATCTGTTTAACGTTAAACTGGTTCCCACAATAACTCTCAAACTCCTTTGGTGTGATACCAAACATGAAGCTCCTCTGACTATTCAGACCAGGTCCACATCATCACCATGGTTACCATTAAAGGGCCGGTGATTCTTTGCTTCCTCAACCAGCTATGTTAGTTTCTGAACTTGATTGTAAAAAAAATGTGTCATAAATTCTAAAATTTCACAAAAATTGCAGTACCATAAAATTGAGGCTTTTGTAAAAAGGCAAATTTTGTAACAAAGAAACTGATTTTTTTTATTGTACAATCACTTAATGTCACAAAATTATGACTTTATGACTTAAAATTATAATTCCTTGTTGCAAAAGATTAACTTCTCACAACATTATGAAATAAAATTAGTCTTAAAATTGAAAATTCTTCTATAACTTCCACTTTTTGTCCTGAAATCATAAATTTCTGTTCCATAAATTTACACAAAAATCACAAATTTTAACAAAAACTTTTTTGTTGTAAAATCTTATTAGAAACGTTTGCTAAAATCTTGATTTTATGTCATAAACCTGCTGTTGTCCTCAGTTATTCCACTTTTTGACGTCAGTACTGAATGAACAGACGTCCACATGCAAATTCCCTCAAACATGTTAATTTCTGCTTCCAGCAGGTTCTGTTGTGTCTGCAAGGAAGCTCCTGTTAGAGTTACAGGTTTTAATAATATTGTCTGATCCTGTTGTCGTACTAGACGAAGTCTAGCAGTGAGCTTCATCGAGCTGGAAGTTAGAGGCAGGATACTGGTGACCAGAACGTGGCCAGAGGAGCGCTATATAAAGGCACACAAAAAACCTAAAAACAAAACGACCACAGGAAGCGCTACAAACACAAAACAATTAGAAGTAAAAGCCAGTGACAAAACACAAACGAATGCTGCAAAACAAAATTAAAATGAATTCTATAAAAGACAGAACAACCACTGCATCACTCCTAAGTACCACTATTGCATCACTATCAACACCGTCGGGTCCATACATGCAGTACCCACCAACATCATAAAGGTCGTGTTTTCCTGGAGATCCTGAGGCATAAGAGGTTAGTGAGGTGAGAAATGTTGCAAGAACACAAAAGAAGAAGAAGCAAGATTAGTCGTACGCATTTATCTTCAGAATAGATGCTGTATTTGTGTTCACACTGTGGTATAAGGGAGTATAAAAGCATCAGTCGTGTCCTAAACGGAGCCACAAATCCAGACGTTTTCATTTATCTGCATCTTTTACAGCCTTCATGATGATGTGCTGAGGGACCTTCTCAGGTAAATCTCAAATTTCACACAATTCAAGACTTTTATCATTAGCTAATTTTGTTTTACAATAAGAAACTCTGCAATATTAAATCCTGTTTTTCCTAAAAAAAAGTGAAATGTCATAAAATCTCAAATTTCGCAAAATACTGAAATTTTATAAAATTCAGACTTTGCTACTAAATCACAATTTTTTTGGTGTAAAATCACAAGTTTTGCAAGATTGAGACCCCCCCCAACATCAAGACGTTTTAACAAAATTGTAACTTTTACAGACTTTTATTGTAAAATATCAACTTTTTGCAAAATTTAGACACAATATTGCGACAATCATAAAATTGCAAATCTAAGATAATTTCAACCTTTTGTCCTAAAATGACAATTTCTTTTAATAGAAAGCAAATTTTACAATTTTCTTTTTTATTAGAAAAAGTTTACTTTACAAAAATCACGAGTTTTGACAAAAATGAGCAACGTTTTGTTGGGAAGTCTTTTACAAAAATGTACTAAATCCTGACTTTGACATAAGCCAGCTGCTATACACCTCAGTTTTTTGATATCAGTACTGAATTAAACCAGCAGTCGGACTGAAATCTTGACTTTGCACGCTCTCGCGGGCCAGATAAAATAAAATGGTGGGCCGGATTTGGCCCGCAGGCCTTGAATGTGACACAAATGCTTTAAGCGCTTCTGATTACCCTCCTGCTTTAAACTCCAGCTCCGTAACCGCAGATGCAGTCTTATGGATAAGTGCTTTTATGCCTTTTAGCTCCAAGTGTTTGTTAGTTTCAGCAAATGCTGACGTGAGAGAGCCAGGCTTTACTTTTGACAGATCCCTGAGTCACGACGGGGGTCTTCATAATCCTGGCTTTAGTGCTACTTGATCCCCAGTGAGAACAGTTCCTCTGCTCACCTCCGAGGCTTTACTGTGACGGGGAGGGGAGGGGGGGAGGTCTCAGGAGATAACTGATGTTTTTGTCTCCCAGACGATGCATGCTTGTATAACTTTAGAGTAAGAACATTGGCTTATTGAGGCAATTCTTCTGGAAGCGTCTTATTAGTGATGGCATTTGAGTTTCTGTGAGGGCATACGGTACCTAAAGCTGGAGCGCTGGCACTCCTGCAGCGAACTGCAGCCAGACAGGGATCAGAGAAATCCGACAGTAAAGCAGACGAGAGGAAGAGAAAGGGCAGATAGAAGGGAGCAGTTGGAGCAAAGTTAGTTGGCAGAGTTATTCAGCATTTAGAAGTTACAGAATTAGCTTTTTTTTGTTATATTAAATCATCTGTTCACACCTTCTTTACAAAGAGTTAAAGAAGAGCACTGATGCCACTCTCATTTCTGGTAATTACAGAGTAAGAACGTTAGCCCGTTGAGCTAATTCCTCTGGAGGCGTGTTGTTTTTGATGGCATTTAGTGTGACTGCCTGGAGCCTGGGAGCTTAGCACATGAGACTAAAAAGGTTAGAAGTAAGAGCAGGCGACGAGCTCGGCTCTGTCCAAACAAATTTATCTGCTATTCTACACATGGGCAGAGTAACATCTGAGGCCTGCACCGTCTAACAAGTCCAACACACCCAGGACGTCTTTTCACTATCTGGTCTAATCATTAGCACCACAATCAGCACCACAGCAGCGTCACAACGCTGTTTTTCTGCTTCGTGCTACAGAACCCTGGTGTCCACTGACGAGACTCCAGGACGTCAGGAAATAAACCTCTCAAGCTGAGATAACAGGCAGCCACTTCATAACTTATGCAACAGACATAAGAGCGACATCATTGTTCTCATCTAACTCTTGAGACAATAAACTGAATAATTAGTGGTTTGAAGATGGAGAAGCAGAGACGTCATGCAGTTAATCTGCGTTTGGCATTTCTCTCATTGAGTGCTACACCACAAACCTTTTACCTCACTTAAGTGTGTTCGGCTGAAAATGTGACAGTTTACAGTATTATATCAAGGTGATTCTTTTAGTTTAACAGAAACTCACTCAGGCTGTAGTCCTCATCTTGGGCAGGAGAGAGCTTTATAGGAGATAAGTACTCGGGGTCTCGTCCTCCGTCGCAGCTCAGCTCAGCTCTCAGTTCTCTCTTCTTACTCAGTTTTCCAGGCAGAGTCTGGTACTTGTTTAACTCTGCGTGGGGGCTCTGAGGAGCACACAAAACAAACCATGAATTAGTCCTTAAGCCAGATCAAGCACATTTCCAATAATGTATTCAAAGCCGCTGCAGATCAAACAGTCGACAGTGGAACAGGATCAAAAACACTGAAAACAAAGTGTGTTTTTTAATAGTTTCTTCCCCTACGACACATTTCAGCTGAAGTGATATGTCAGCTGACCTTTTCTCACAGGTTCTGAAGTGCCGAACCATTTGAATTTTTAATATTGTGCATCCCTGCATGTCCATGTAATATTGGCTGTTTTAAACTTTTACAGATACATTCAGCTCATTTACTGAAAGAGATTACAGCCGAGATTGGCAGAATTCAATGATAACCTCTTCGATTATTATTATTTTTAAAACTGTGGTGCTTTTTTAGACTCCTACTTTTATATCATCACATTACGCTTGTCATGAGGTGAATGTGTGTAACTGATGTCAGAGTACGATACATGTTTATTGTCATTACTGTTAATTATTCTGCCAGTTAATTGATTATAAAGACCTCCCTCTCCCCAGCCACCTCCTATAATCACATATAATGTCTTCCTCAGGTCCTTGGTTTGCCTCAGGAACATCCTAACCAGATGGCTGAACCACCTCAGCTGGCTCCTCTCCATGTGTGGGAGCAGCGACTCTACTCCGAGTCTCTCCTGACTGACAGAACGATGCTGGAAGATCTCACAATGAGACAGGAGCAAAGATGAATGAAAGATCAATCATGTGACAGAAATCTGGAGGAATAACCCAACAGTTTCCCTAATCTCAGAGTGTGATGTCCTGTCGCTGCCTCTACGATCTCTGTCAGCTAACCAACCAATAGGAACGCACCATGAAATGACGTAAACATCAGCGCGTCTATACAGCACAGTAGCCTAGCAACAACAGAGACGGATAAAACCAAGACACGGGGGAAATGTGAAACTCAAATAAAGAAGAAAGAAACTTCTTTTTCTTGATTTTATTTATTTCCTTTTCAAAGCAGATGCACAACAATACGCCAGCGCCCACATTCGAGTCATCGGTGCATTAGCATGTTAGCAGCAACCTTCCAGCGATGTGATAGCGCTGCGTTTAGATCCTGAAATACACACAGATTTATTTCTGCCGTAGCCACGGTTCAACCTATGTTCAATCACACGGTGCTGTAAATCAATTACAGGGTTCCCACTCTCCCTGAAATTATTTTCTAGGACTTTTCCAGGACGTTTTCAGTCGCTACAGAGACCAGTTATGACGTCATCCACTACCACATTCCCCTGTCCCCCTCATGCTCTGGAAGTGTTCTTTTCTACAGTCGTAATCTCCATTTACCAGATTGTTTCTATGTTTATTACTCAGACAGCAGATGTGCAGTCAATGGCTGTAATTGATCAATGAAAAATAATTATGACAAATGTGTCATAGAATACTGCAAACACACTCACAGATTACAGCATAGCACTTCGTTAGTTTGACAAATTTGATTGACAGCTGTAATGCTAATTTAGCCATATTAAATCACATTCAATTATGCTAACAGCAGTGGAAATCAGAGATGAACATGTTTTATGCAGTAATACCACTACATGGGTCATCCCGGGGGCAGAAGACACCTCTAGTAGGGCAAAGTGGTATTACAAGACAAACTGTCCCCACTCTTTACGACAGTAATGACCCCCATGTGGTCAGAAATACATAGAGTGGCTTTAAATGTTTTTATTTCTTTTAAAAATTTATTCTCAGGTATATTGACCACGTTAATCTCCGTCCTGTATGAGTTTACAGCTTTACGCTTCGTACTGTGTTCAACCAGCTGCTGGTGGGAGTAATGATGAGAATTGCCCTTTCACTTGTTGCATAACAGAATGTTCTTTGGAGGGTGAATGTCTGATGATGCTGTAATCTGACCAGGCATCAAAGTCAGCACAAGGAATAAGTAGAGAAAGGCCAGCAGAGAGCAACAGCTGGGAGGCAGCGATGATGCCGAGCACAACAGACAACCTCTTCAGGTGGGTCTTGGCCCTTTTGTGCAAGTACGCCTGCATGTGTGCGGAGACGGTATGATTATGTCTTTTACTTTGGAGAGAAAGCGCTCAAAGAGCTTTTTCTTCCTTCATACAAAGGAAAAACTCAGTTTGAATTTGCCGCAACAGTTAAGACAAAGGGCGACAGGGCATCTGGAGCACATTTTACACATTTTGTAACAAATTAAAAGAAAGGCATTTGCTGTGATCTGGTTTTCAGCTTCTTCTGGCTAGAAGAAGAAGAAAAACAAGGAAGTAGCAAACTTTAGAATTATTCTCAGGAATATATATCGTAATCTCTCTTTAGTTTAGTTACTATTACTCCTGGACTAAATACAACAACATTTCACACAGTCTGTCAAGAATTAGCTGCTATATACCCGCGGTTGATCACAGCACGTTTTGGAAAAGCCAATTAAAATCAGCAGTAAGTAATAAAGGTTATCTTTTTGTGACATTTTAAGATTTTCTTTCAATCTCAGAGAATCAGATTTTTGTTTGATGCCGAGTTAACGATCTCATTTATTCTTGTCATGTACTGTAAGTAACTGTAGCTCCTACACTAACCTGAAGAGTCAAGAGCCACACTGCAGAGCACAGAGGGCTTTGCACCTGCTGAGAGAACCGAAGGCACTGGACTGGTCAGTGGACACTCAGTGGTTTCATTTTATACAGAACTGCGGTGATTAAGAGTTGAGAGTAACAACAAGCACCCGCTCGATTTTCACAGGATAGTTTTAAAATCTGCAACTGATGAATGCGCCGCGGCATCAGTTAGTCACAGTACATCGTTGGCAGGCGCTGTCCACACCACGGGGGTGCGAGGTGCAGAATAACAGTGTTATTCATCTAGTGTACCGCAAATTTTGTGTCTGCATCAGTGATTTCACTTTCTAAGCAACTTTGATTCTGTGAGGATTAACCTGCTCTGTTAACCCTGTTAGTAAGGTTCATGTGAGATCTGTCAACAAGCATCCTCGTTATACAAGAGCCCCCCTCCCCACAAACCTTTCTCACAGGCAAATAATAAATCTCTGGTTTTGAAATTCCCCATAAATGACACCCTCTGTTTTTGTGAGTGCATTCAGACCTCAGGACCTGATAAAACTTGATTTATCGTGGAGAAAAAAAGGTGATGGAGGTGAGGAGAGCAGCTGGTTTATGTCAAAAAAGCCATGATTTAGCAAACGTCTGAGAAAGGTTTTACAATAAAACCATGCTCAGTTCTGTAAAAAAATAAAAAAAATTGAGGTGTTTGTAAAATCAACTTTTTTTATTTAAAAATTTTGTAAAATTTACTTTTCCTAATAAAAATGACAGTTTATGATAAAGATCAACGCAGCTGATTGAGAAAATGAAGAATAATCAGCCCCTTTAATGGTAACCATGGCGATGATGACCCACAATGAAATGGAGTTTGAAAGATTTCCATTTAAGAGCCATAAAAATGATCATGTCCAGCAATGTTGTGATCTGTAATGTGTGAATGTTGACCGTCTGGGTGTCGTCATGCAGCAGCTCAGTACCTCTGCCCCTACGTCTGATTCAGTTTCAACTGGCTGGATCTCTACAGCCTGAAGCCAACGCGGTCAGGAGAGAGGACAGAACAAACACACAGACAGAATTAGCAGGTTAGCAATCACACAGGCGGTTAAGCTAGAAACAGATAGAAAGAGCAGAATAAGTTAGTTAGTTAGTTGTTTGAGGTCAGATGTTAAAAAGAGAGAAGCGGATGCAGAAGGTTAAAACTGAAGCTGATTAAAGTGAGACGTAGTTACAAACTCAAACAGACCTTTTGCAAAGATCCACTCTGCAGCTCTTCAAGACTGCTAGAGAGTAACCTGCGCTGATGCCTTAAAAAATAAAAATGGAAATGGTAAAAGTTCTGTTGTGTGTCCAAATGACACATACTGCAGTCGCGCTTACCATGATCCGTTCAGGAAACTCGTGTCTCCTGCGGACACCAGTGACGTGTCCATGTAGTTCTGAAAGCTGCAACACGACACATGAAATTAGGAAACAAGCGTGTGTGTATGTACGCGTGTGCTGCACGTGCACGGTGTGTTGATACCTAGAATCCATTTCTCTCTGAAAAGGAGATGAGGATAGCATCAGTGGAGAAGAGCCTCTCGATGACATCTGAGCAGACAAAGCAGATTTGTTTTTCTTTTACTGCAAAACATCCATAACCATTTAATGATAAATGTATAAACAGGGAGGTGTATAAACAGTATATTTTAAGAAAAAAAACCTACCTCTGATCTGATGATGTCAGAGTGTGCTTTGTGTGTGATGGCTCTCAGCTTCAAACTGCCACTCAGCTCCTCCTCACTACTTCCTGTTAGATAAAAGCAGAAGAAAAAAAAACAATACTACAACATAACTGAAGAAAGAAGAGACATTTGCTTCTTTTACGTTAAAAATCCAGGAATTGGCTGTAAGTTTTACCATGTGTGATTGCGATAACGTCCCTCATCTTTCTGTACTGGCCAAGCAGGACAGTCAACTCCTCGATTCTACGATCCTAGTGACCCCAGACCATCAAACATAAGGAGTCTTGTTACTTAACTGAATATTTAAAAAAAAAAAAAAGCTTTTCATTAGTAATAACAAGTTAAATGTGTTACCTTCTCATCATTTGAAGCTAACAAAGACTCCATCCCCACCTTCAACCTCTGGTATTCCTGGTCTAACAAAGAAAATGGAGAAATTAAAAACATTCTTTGTAGTTAGTTTACTGCATCTGATGGATTTCTGAAGAGATGTAGGCAACACGCACGACAGCCATGCTAATGACAATAACAGGCCACACAAATGCACAATGACAGCATGAGAGCCCGACACCATCACCTGGAACATTCAGCATTTTCTTTAATTTTTTTATTTTAAGAAATAATGCACAATAACGATGTGGGGGGGAGGGCGCCATTAAAGAGAGAAAGATGAGTGAGGTGTACATATATGACCACACAAGCACGGACGTGCACCTCATGTCTATCAACATCCCTTCAAATACAGAATCAACAGGGAACTTTGTGATTATTTGAGAAGTATTGATAGAACCATGCTTTAGAAATGAATTATGGGAACTATAGGAGCAATAGAGAAACAAACTGGGCATTTATTCTACTTAAACGTGACACTTGAATTTAGTTTCAGTTCGGCTGAACAGACCTTTCAATCAAACTCAATCAAACTTTATTTATAAAGCGCTTTTCATACACTTGTAACGCACTTTGTGTTTATTAATTCATTTTTAGGACTGCAAACTGACTAAGAATTGGCTGGATGTTTTCTTCTGTTGTTCTTCTCAGGAAATTTGAAATTACCCTTGTATCTGTTAGTCTTCCGAAATGAACAGATCCAGAAATACTGAGACAGAAAGATGCATTTCAACGCCTGTGACAGAGTCTGATGTAATGAAAACTCTGACATGCAGTTTTAATAATGTGCAGCAGTATGCAGCACGGACAGCAACATTTATTTCATTCTTTTACTTGTCAGGATATTAAAATCTTGGTCTTGTGTGTAATAAATGTTCCATTTGATGCAAAAAGCAGAAATTCTGAGGTCCGAGAGCTGTGTGCTTCTGACCAAAAATACAGAGAAACAACACTGACCCCAGAGGAACTCTTGGATTTGAAAGGATGCAAGGTATAAAAATAAATTAAATTCATGATGAACACATACTGAATCCTTGTTGTGGTCCACTTTCAAACCAGACATCTGATAATCATGCTACTAATAAATATTTAAAATGATAACCACTCTTCCTACATTTTTGTTCTGAGCTTTAAATCACTGATTGGCAAAGTAAAACTGTAAAGAAGTCTGCTTTGAAACTGAAACCGTTAATAAGGAGCACACCATGCCTTACATTTGTTAATCAGCTGCTTGATATACACCTCCTCTACAGCAGAGGGCAGCAGAGAGTCAAGAACAAGTACAAATCAGAGGGGAGAGGGACATGTTGATTAGATGTTATGGTGATCGGAGCTGACAGACCTGCCCGTTGGTACCGACAGGTGCTGACAGATGTGAATCGGACTGTCTGCTGCTCTTACCTCTCTCTGCGTTGTCATTGGTGCTGCCGCCTCTGGCCAACAGCTGGGTCTGCAGGCACTCAATCTCCGCATCTTTGGAAGCCAGAAGCTGCTGGAGCTCTGAGATTTCTGCCTGTAGAAGACAAAGTAGTTGGCTGTGAACGGCTTGGTCTTCGAGCTTCCTCTCTATCAAGTCAATTCGTCTTCACCCCGTCTGTCTTATTTCAGTTTCAGAATGTCGTGAATCATTTAATAACATTGACATTTATTTTCTGCAGTCTCTCTTCCTCCTCTCTCTGTCCTGTCTCCCTCATCTTTTCTTCCCTAACCCAGCTTGCTTTCGGCAGGAGGCCCCCTGTTTTATTACATCATAACTTGACTCTAGACGCTTCACAAAAAGCCAGAGACTGACCCCTGAGCCAGCCTGGTAAAGGAGGAAAAGACGAGGGAGACCGGAAAGAGAGGATGAAGAACAGAGAGAGGACATGGTTGCTTCAGACTTGGACCCAGCAGTACTCTAGCAGGACCCATGGACCTACCCACTAAACAAAGAATGTCCTGGTTTGTGCTGCGGCCTCCATCATCAGTTGATGGCTCATGTGACTGACGTGACAGCCTTGTGACTAACACCTGTGGGCTTCTTCACACTTCATTGAGTGTCTGAAGCATTTTTCCACCTCCCATCACTTCCACTGAGGCTAATGCAACCTGTCTGGCCAGAAACAGTTCCTTGACAGATTCCAACAATATGTGTCCAGACTGGAAATGAACAAACGTTTTGTTCACCTCTATCAGACTGAAAATGACGATAAAGCGCCAGCAAAACGAAAAGAAAAAAAGTTCACCTGCATAATTCAACAGCTGTGAAATTCAGTTGGACGCAACCGTTTGTCCTGTCACTTAATCTTAATTCTACAGTGGCTGAATGAGCTCAACGCACTGCAGTTTATGTAAAAATATGCAAATGCGCTGCTTAATAAGAAACCTCTGTCTGTCTGACACATGTGCAAATACATGCGTGCAAACAAACCACCACAGAGCAAAAAAATCCTCTGTAAATGCAAATATGGATACCATTAAGCAACTGATGAACTGCAAAACAACATTACCAGTTAATACGCTCACATGCTGCTGGTGGACAAACGTATGCTGGAGGAACAGAACACTCAAACGACTCCCAGAACGCAGAAGATACCAGGAAGGTGGATTTAAAGCTACCTGTCCTGCACTTCAACATGTAACTTCTCCTGTCTGATCTACCAAAACCAGAAATGTACAGAAATGCTCCACCTGCAGGTTAAGATAGTAAATCAGTGATTTATTAACTATAACACAAATAAGAAGACACCTCGCCACCTCTCAAGCCGACTACCTGGTCATTTATGTGTAAGTAGCTGTGAATTCAGCTTGGGACAGTGCTGTCATGGGCTACTCTGACGTCTTGAAGCGATGTCTGCTGATTGGAGAGCTGGGCCCCCCAGGAAGACACAGCCGCTCCCAGATTGACTGACGGTGTCCCTGACAACCACATGATACATTATTTACTCTCAGGTCTCCAGATGTCTCATCTTCTGCAGATGTTCCTACCAAAGGGGAAGTCATGTTTCCAGTTTCTCCTCCGAGTCAGCAGGAAAAGAAACCTCTTTTTTAAAGGTTAGATGTGAGCATCACGGCTCCTTAACAACATCGTTTTCACCCTCAAGGCAAAATAAAATGATCAAAACTATAAAGAAACAAATTTAAGTAAAAGGACAACTTCCTCTTCTTCCTCCTTTCCCTCTTCTCATTCTTCTTATTCCTCCTCTTCTCTCTCATCTTATTCCCCCTTTTTTCCTCTTCTTCTGTTTTTTTCTCCTCATCTTCTCCCTGTTCCTATTCCTCCTTTTCGTCCTCCTCTCCCTCCTCTGATTCCATCTCTTCTTCACCTTTTTCTTATTCCTCCTCTTCTCTCTTATCTTATTCCCCCTCTTTTCCCTCCTCTTCCACTTGGACCTCTTTTGTTTCTGCTTCCTCTTCTTCCTCCTCTTCTTCTCCCTGTTCCTGTTCCTCCTCTTCTTATTCCAACTGTTCCTCCTCTTCTCCCTCTTTTTATTCTCCTCTTCTTTCTCAACCTATCCCTCTTCTTCTTCATCCTCTTCTTCCTCCTCTACTTCTCCCTGTTCTTCTTCTTTTTCCTCTTCTTATTCCACCTCATCTGCTTCTTCTTATATTCCTCCTCCACTTCCTCTTCCATCTTATATTATTCCTCTTCTTCTTCCTCTTCTATGAACGCTCTTATCTTCATGTTCTTGTGTGGACCACCAGGCCTTAACATGCTTGTTAACATGATCAGAATAAATCAGTGGGATTGAGATCAGATCAAACTTGTCCCGTTCAACTGTTCAGCTCTTTGTCATCTTTTTTTCTGAATTTGTGGTCGAGCTGTCTTTTTTTTCCTTTTTTCATGCATCTATCTAAGCTGAAGCGTTGAGCTCTCTCGATCGCAGCACAACTGAGATGAAAACTTATCATCCCAATGTGATGCGGCAACAGTTGCAGACAGCAGGTGTGCACACAGATTTGTATGTTTGATGTGACACACCTTGACTTCTTAACGTAACATCACCTTGATCAGCGGCTCTAAAACATGAAACACAAGTCTAGAGGAGAGGAGGGAGCAGGCAAAGCCACTGAATGACTGAGATGCACCTGAGAGGGTCATAAATGTTATCTAGGCGTGTTAAAGGTCAGTAATACTACAGCTGGAGTGATGAAATCAAAATGAAAAGGCCTACAAGAAGTCTTTCCAAGAATCCAACAAAAGCTGCATTATAGTAGAAACCACCATCGCCTCTTGTACAGGAGATGAAGGTTCCCTAAAGGAAATGCAAAAGATTCACAGGAACACAGACGATCCACCGACAGAGTTGCACTGACCATGCAAACATGCAGGAAGAAGAACAGACGACAGGAACAAAAGACATAGAAAAGTGGCTCTTCGTTGTGCTTATCAACACCGATGCAGGAGGACACTTGCTACTGCCCCTGTCCATTTAAAATCTACTTAACCTTTATGTTTGACAAACACTTAGCGAACACAAGAGCAACAAAACACAAAAGCATGAAATGAAGAAAAAAAACTTTAAGGCCAAGAATATTAGAAAGAGAACAATGAAGAGTCTAATGTAAAGCAAATTAAAACCTGAGAAAATCTGACAACTAAAACCCAGAATCTGGAAGCAAGAAATAAAAAGAAAGAAATAGAAATCCGTAACGGAGAGTTCAATCATCTTCTCTAAAACCATCTCCATCGCTGAACCGTCTTTCTCAGTTGAGGTTTTTCTTTTAACGAGCTGCTAGATCTCAGCTATGTCCCGCCTCCTCTGCTGCTGATTGACATGAAAACAGAGACGGTTTTAAAAACGGATAGAAGAAAAGCAAAATGTATCTGACAGAAACAACTAAACCCTCGGTTACAGATTTCTATTTATTGGTTATGGATTCTGGATTTCGATTCTTTAAATTTGGGGTTTTGATTCATGATACATTAGGCTCTGGGTCCCCCGCCACCAAAAAAAACAACAAAACAAAACAAAACAAAAGCAAAAAAAACCCCCAAAAAATCAAAGTATGGCAGAAGAAGGGAGCGTGTCAGGAAAAAAAAAAGAGCTCTTCACTAATCACAAGGAAAGACATCAGCACAGAGAAGCGAGAAGAGGGAAGAGCGGGAGGAAGAGGAGGCACCTGTGCGCTGCGCCAGCGCTCCTCCCAGTGCTGCTTCTCCAGCTGTGTGTGCTCCACAGTCAGCTTGAGGCTGGACAGCTGGGTCATGAGCGACTGGTAACACACATGGAGAGAGTAAGAGATGGAGAGCTGGAGAGAGGCAGACAGGAACGGGGTGATGACGGGGGGGAGGGAGGTAGAAATGTGAAGAGAGCGAGCCGCATGGAGGGGTTAATAGAGGAGGGTCGAGAGAGTGAAGGAGGGATGAAAAGAGAGGAGGAAGGAAGCATTGTAAGCACAGAGGAAGCAACAGCAGTTTGAGCTCCTTCAGATTCATCAGAGCAAAGCAAAGTGACACGGTTTATTAAACACATTTCATTTGTCTCTTCAACTACGACCTGCTAAGAACTGAATGTTTTTCAGTATGAAGTGAATTAAAAGAAGGTGCAGTTTTTCCAACCCAGAAGGAGACGATGCACTTCCTTAAGCATTACGCAACTACTCTGATATATCTACAGTAATTACATCTCTCTGGGTTGGTGCCAGATGCTCCTGACTTGTAATGTTTCATGGTTCTCATGCTCTTCTTTTCATTCAACCTTATTTTTTGCAGTTTTTAGGTACTGAGCTACATTATTGTTGTTTTCAGTTTTGCTATGTATTACTTTTGAACTCAACAAAGATCTGAGGTCGCGTGAGCTCTGCAGCTGCTTGTATGTTACCATGCAGGCTCTACTGTAACTGCTGGGCTCTGTGACTCCAGTACACCAGTCAACGTCAAGGGCCACGGGCCAAATCCGGCCCACAAGAGCGTATTTTTAGTATAAAAGTCTTAATTTCATGATAAAGATAGCAATTTTTGAAAAATTTTAGATATTATGACAAAAATTCACTTCCTTTCGAAAAAATGTGTGATACTGTAAAATTCACCATTTTACAACAAAATTAGCTTCTTTTTTTTTAACGAAGAAAGTCAGAATTGTTTAAAAAAAAATCCAGTTATACAAGAAAAAGTAGTCATTTTATATACAAAAGCCTCAAATTTATGATAAAAGTTGTTTTGTTTTCCAGAACTAGTGGGAAATCTGACCTCATAGTTGGTTTAGAAAGTAATAACTTAATAAGTAAGTAAGTAAGTAATAATTTAACGGTAACCATGGTGATGATGTGGCCCAGGATGAAATAGAGTTTGACACCCTGCTCTAATACAAAGTGAATATCTGTTTCTCTCGGTAAAACATATAACATGTCCAGAGTGGCTTTTCTACCTTGGTGGCTCTGAGTTTCCTCTCATACTGGCTCTTCTCTCCTTCCAGTTCCCCCACTTTGCTCTTCAGCTGCTTAACTTCTTCTATTAAATCCTGCAGGCAGACCAAAACACAGCATCTCGTAGTTAGATTCGGCACACCTGCTTTGTGCACAACTATGTATATGAAGCTTCACAAGGCCAGGATCAGCTGGACTTTATGTCCAGCTGCACTCGGCCGTACGCATGCTGAGATATAAATGGGAGGCTATTCAAACATCATGTTCATATTTGGTGCAGTTCTAAAGGTCTCCAGGGCCGAGCAGAACGGTGGTTAATGTAGGAAACATGATCCTCCTGAAACAGACACCACAGCGTGCAGTTATCAACAGCCAGGAAAAGGATGAACCCAGACCCCAACTGGAAGCCATCCAGGTTGCACATCTGCCATCTGAGCAAAATCGCCGTTTGAGGGAAACCTTGTCCAGCGTTACTTATAGTTACATGACCCATCCACCTGGTCAGCATAGGAGGAAGCGCACATAAACCTTGTTAGTAAACGCAGCAACAACTCTCATGCAAGAAAACCCACGTCAAATCACGTAAAAACAGAATTTAAAAGGTTTTATGAAGACAAATCAATATCAGATTGAAGTATGTTCCAAATGTTTCAGAGATGTGAGGAGCGATGCAGAAAAGACTCCTGAGCATCGACCACTAGACAGCTGTTAAGTAATGCTCGCAGATCAATAACTCCTCAAATCTACGTAAGCATTTTTAAAAGGCTTCATTTTTTGCAAGAACCAGAGCAGGGCATGACCCCAACATCCTGCAGCACACACAAAGACACACTACACACACACACACACACACACAAGACAACAGAGGATGTTAGTTTGATTCTGTGGAAAAGTCCAAATACCGGGTGGTGTGTGGTCTGGTTAAAAAAGGAGAGAAGAAGACAATGAATGACGGGGAAGGAGGGTAAGATGAGTTCATCCATCAAGTCTCCCTACGTGCACAGTCTGTCCTCCATTGTGTTTCCAGGAATCGAGCTCAGACAGGCTCAGGTCCGAGCCCTCTAACCCGACTTGAGGACTGCAGCCTTGGGCTAGGCGTCCTCCGGGCTCCCCCTGATGGGCCTTCTCCTCCAGGGCCCTCTTTTCCTGGATGCGAGTGCTTATCTCCTCCTGAAACCTGCACATCTGCTCCTGGAGCTCACTGATGAGATTTACCACACACTGAGGAAGACGGAAAAACAAACGAGAGGTGGCCGGAGATGTGAAATGCAGAGATGAGGAGAAGAAAAGAGAAATAATTAAAAGTCAGGTGTGAAAATGGGAGGGGGAAAGACAGAGGGAGGAAAACCAAACGTTACTTGTGCTGTTCAACATGTCAGTTCAGGAGAAATGGATGTTATCATGTCTTCATCACTGTTAGCTGTTCATACAATGGAAAAGTAGAAAAAAAAACACCTATCTGACCAAATAAAAGACAACATCACCAATCTGGAAAAGGAATATCTGAATTTATGGATAAGAGGACCACATTAAACACCACTAAGGGACTTGAAGAAACATCCCTGAATACTGATTTCTTGACTCATTTATTTACAGCCTGTAGTGTAAAGTAAACGAGAATTTAGTCAGTGGATTGTGAGACGGCGTTGAGGCAGAAGCAGGACAGGCATCGGGCCACGCCGCCTCACGCCGGTGACATCCTGTGACACATCGGTGCGTATTCGTATTTGTAAGCTAACACAACGCCGCAGCTCTTCTGCACCACTTCTCCACTGGTGACACCTGACAGGACAGCAGGGATGGGTTTATTCAGGGGTCAGTGGAGAAAGAAAACAGTCCAACAGAGTTTGGTGAGTTGCTCTGAGGACACAAACACCTCCTGTCAGCTAAAAGTGGAAAAGAATGATTTACAAAAGGCTCCGTTCTTTTGGATTAAGAGCACTCTTCATGTGTGGCTGCATCCAAGTAAAGGTCCCGCATTATTCTAATATGCTCATTCAAAAATTTAGTGTGAACATAAACACATTTCTCACAGGGATTACTGCAGATACACTACGTCTATGATATCACTTGCATAATCGCCATTTCTTTTTCGCCGCGTGCTCTGACAGCCAGCTGAGTTCAGGCTGCAGTTCAGAACAGAAAAAGAACATGCAAACACTAAAACCTACATCATTAGTCAAGTCAGGCCAAAATGTATCTGTACAGCACATTTAAAACAAGGAGCTGACCAAAGTGCTGGAATATTACACAGAGAAAACAAACAATGACAGCGATAAATATTAGACTAGGAACAATAAACACGATGCAATAAAAGACTAAAATAGCAGTATGTGAAACAGTGCATGATGCAAACCCTGAAGATTTGTTCAGCAAGAGCTAAAAACCAAAAAAATAATAATAATAATTTTTTAAAAATGATCAAGTGTGTTAGCAGTTCTAACATTACTAAAGATGCTCTTACCAACTTAAAAACAAGTAATAAAAGTCTGAAGTGGATCCTGAAATAAACAGGAGTGATAAGAGCAAATCATTTTTTTTCCTGTCAGAAGGTCAGCTGCTGCATTTTTGTACAGCCTGATCAAGACCATTGCACAAAGAATTACAATAATCCAAACGAGGCCTAATAAAAGCATGAGGACTCCCTTTAAGTCCTGCAAAGGGAGGCAGGTCTTCACTGAAAAAGCTGTTCCTGACAACTGAATCTGTTCACCAAATTTAAACACGTCCTCAAGAATCACACTGAGGTTCCTTGTAGATGAGTGACAGGAAGAATCCAACTGGCCAACCACACACAGGGGTGTCAAACCCCTTTTTCACAGAGGGCCACATCAGTGCTATGGTGGCCCTCAAAGGGGCCAACTTTGACTGTAATTTATTGGAGTTATTAATGCTGTCAGGGTCGTACACAGACATTTTAGGGGCCCGCTTCTCAACCCAACAGGAAGTAGTTTCTTTTTTCTTTTTTTTTTAGGGAAGCAAAAGTTTGTGGCAAAATTGAGAATTTTTCAAGATCATTTTTTTTGGGGGCGAAAAATATTATCTTTTTCAAAATAAATTTTTGACATAAAATTACAATTTAACATCTTAAAATTGTAGCTTTGCATTGTTGCAGAAATCTTTTTTTTTTTTTGACTCTAGTCATTAAAGAAAAACAAACATCTTTGTCCAAAAGAAAAATCTGAAACTCTGAAAAACTGACTTTTTTTTTAAATGTAAAATTATAACTTTATGCATTAAATTAGATATTTTGTATGACTTTAATTCAACTTTTTTTTTCATCAAGTCACAGATTTTGCAAAATCACGACCATTTAAGTTAATACTAAAACTTTTTGTTGTAAAATACTGGCTTTCACAATTAAAACTAAATTTTGTTTAATTTAAGATCTTATATCCTAAAAAGACAGATGAGTCCAACAGCAGCAGGACAGCAGAGTTCCCTGAATCCACAGTTAAAAGCAGGTCATAAAGCTCCCATGATTCCTTGTTTCTTAACATAGATTTGGCCTACTGGCGTATTATTAAAATTAAAGTAAGTACCTTTGTGACAGGCTGCCAGTTCAAATGGAAGATAAGATGACGAGAGAGACATTCTATTCGTTTAGAATATGAACATGAATTGAATCTTGTCCTCCTTTTGTCCTTCTTACGTATGTTCATTCTTTCAGACAATGTAGAATTTGAGTTTACAGCATCTTAGGAAATAGAAAACTTATTTATCAGTCAGGGTTTAGATTCTGCACCTACACCAGATCACGTGACAGCTGAATATTGCCATTTTCTGATTAATTAAATTTGTTTTCCCTGATGTCAGCCATTGGGTGAAGTCAAAAGCTGTATTATATTTTAACATAACATGCAGAGTATGTCCCAAAGAGGTTACCCCTGGTTACCATCAATGTAACTTTCTTAGGAACCTCATTTTGGGTATTACCTGAGCAGGTTTCCATGCTGTTAAGACAGAAAAAGGCCTGCATGCAAACCTAATTTGTGCACTGAGTATATGTATAAGACTGTTGCAGACTCTTAAGATTTGCAATTGGAAGGCATAAACTCTTGTAAACCTGACTTTAAAATAAATAAATAAATAAAAACGAAATAACTCCACACTACGCACCATTGTCATCAAAAGGTATTTTAAGTCCAGCCATGTGTCTGGCCCAACCAGACAGAGACAAGACCATCACCCAGAATTCAGAGCAACAACACAGAACAAGACTGCACTTGAAGATGGAAGCAGCAGCAGATAAGACAGGAAACAGCAGGCATTGAAGTTGAGAAAGGAGCGCATGTTTTCTACTATTTTTCCCCCTCTACAAAGGGAGCGATAAACTTCAGGCCAGAGCAAAAAAAAAAAAAGTTTCTTCTTGTGGTTATGTAAAATGTTTTCACTGGCGGTTACATAAATTGTAAAAGCACAATTAAACTGAAAACATTCATCATTTAAGGCTTGTTTCTAATTCAGGTTTAAATCGTTTCTACCCAAAGATTTCACTAAAAATACTAAAAATAATGAAAACTTGGAAATTATAAATTCAGGTATAAATCTATTTTTGATGCACTTGAATTTATTTTTCTTAAATCAATATATGCACTGAGGTGTTGTCAATCAAAACTCTAGTATGTGATTCAAATTAAAGGTTAAAGCTGGCACATATCTAGTTTTATTGTCATACATGTGCATGTTGACTGTCTGTAGGTGGGTGGGTGTATGTTTCTTGTTCTCCCGTTCAGCGGGGTGTGAAGCACCTTGTTCTCCTACAGTTTTCCTCTCTGGATCTTTAAGGTAGGTCCGCTGGTTGAGCGTGTGTGGTTTCCTGAGGAGAAAGTGTCTGGCTCCCTGGAATGCTTCGTTTTGGATGCCTGTCATTCCTGCTGCCACCCAGCCGGAGCCTCACAGCTGTTTCTAACCGCACTCACACAAATCAAAACTCTGAGCTCCGTTGGAGAGCCAGCCTTAAAAACGATGCAGTGGGAAACCAACATGCAAACCTAATGTATTGCAAATCAGAAACCCAGAATCTGTAAGTGAGACAGCAATCATCTTTCCTGGTCACACTTTTCTTTTCTTGCAACTGAGAAAGACAGTTTGAGAACGGAGATGGTCACTCGTTACAGATTTTGGGTTTTGATTTAGACTGGGCTCTGAAATGACAACTGAGGTGGCATTTGAGTCTGACAATTCTTATAAAATCTCATAGTGAATATATAGATTAATGTCTTTTACAACTTTGCATGTACTAGAATAATTGACACAGACTGGACACATTATCCTGATTTTGGGTGCAGAAAGCAGGTTTAAAAAAAAAAAAAAAAGAAGAAGTTTGAAACTTCCCTTTTTGTTGAATGAACACAAAGTTTGCATTAGAACCCAGAACATCACCAGGAGTCTTTTCACATCTTAATTTGCTCACAGAATCTGACATCGCTGACAGCTCCATCCTGCACGATTTTTTCCACAGTACATCCTGTCATTTCTGATCCTCTTATCAGTCTTTACTGTCTTTCATGTCCTGTTTTTTTTTTTTCATCCCTCTTCGTCGACTCACAGGGTCTACTTCTGCTGACGCTCGTATTACTCCACTCATGTAAGAGCGCGGTATGGGCCCCTGCATGCCAAAAATGCTTTATAGTGTTTATTCATCTAAAGCATGGGCCTGGATGCGTTATGATAGCTCTACACACACACACACACACACACACACACTCACAGATGGGGAAACTATAAGAGCAGCTTCGGTATTTGCTGCTCCAGTGGGGAGCAGCCAGGTGTCACAATGAACAAAGTGTGCACAAAGAAACTAATGAAGACAAGCATGGCTGCACGTGAGCAGCTTTATTTGTGTATTCTGACAGTGAGAAACTCAAGACCTTAACTTCACCATTTCCATCATCTCCGAAGTGAAGCGAAAAAAAAAAAAAAAAAGCTGACAAGAAGGAAGAGGAAAAGCCAACATAGAAACACATCAGGAGATGTCTTTCATTTAATATAATTACATAATCTTAACACGATAAAGATGGCTGCCGTCCCTCTGTGGACATCCAAAGATGAGCAGATTGTGGAGGAGTCTCTGGCCGTCAGCTCCCCAGGTATGAAACTATTTAAAACAGTGGTTCTCAACCTTTTTTGGGCCAGCGCCCCCCTATCTATTATCCAGGTCCCTTACTGCCCCCCATCAAATAAGATGTAGGTCTTGAGATCCCCGTCCTCCAGCTGCTCTTCTGATGTTGGAGCTCTGAGATGGTCACGATTTTTCAGGAACTATTTCATCTTGAGCCACATCATCACCATGGTTACTGTTAAAGGGCCGGTTATGTTTTACTTTCTCAACCAGCTGTCAGATTTATTGCTAGTTCCTGGACTCGGTCGTAAAAAACAAACTAACAAAACAAAACAAGTGTTCAATTTAACAGTATCACATTGTTTTTTCATAAAAAAGTGGATTTTTGTCATAAAATCACAATTTTCACAAAAAATATTATTTATAATGTTTATCATTATATTTATTAATAAATTTTATAAAAAACAAAAAGCTAATTTTGAGACTTTTGATCATACAAATGTCACATTTTAACTTATTTTTGCAACATTTTGCAGTTATTTTTTCTACATTATCAACTTTTTTCTCCTAAAATCACAAAAACCACTTGTTTTTAAAAAAAAAAGTAACTTAAAAAAAAAACAAGAAAAATCACTTTTTTTTAAATGTTTGCTAAATCATATAAACCAGTTAATCAACAAACCAGCTGCTGTCCAGCTCAGTTATTTCACTTTTTGACTAAAACAGGCAGTCACATTGAAATTCCCTCAAATGTTCTAGTTATGGGTCGGTAGGTAGGAAACGGATGGATATTTAGATACTTTATTGATCTCCCAGGGAGGAAATTCAAGTGTCACAGCAGCAGAGACAGTGGTATGATTGTCTTTGTGCGTTCTCGTTGAGCAGATTTACACTACTCACAGAAACTTAGGGATATTTGGGTTTTGCATGAAATTTCACAACAAGTGTCTGGTCCATGAATCACTGTTGTTAGCTGTTGTTTTACAACAACTGCATGATTCCAATCAAGTTACGTGATATAATATCACTGTAGCATGAACCTCTTTCATTTTCCATGAATGCCACCCATCAGTCAAATATCCCTAAGTTTTTGTGAGTAGTGTACATGAAGTGGTGGGCTGGATCTGACCCTTGGGACTTGCGTTTGACATATGTGCCTAGAGCCTAAGTCAGTGTTTGGTTTTGTAAATGTGCTACCAGATCTGAGATGATGCATGTAAGACTTGGGGGAGCTGGAACGGTCAACTGTTCATGCGTTGGTGGTGACTTGGATAAGGTAGAGTCTGGCAAGCCATCAAATGCCCCAGGAAGGGGAAGCGACACGTCGCCAAAGCAGGGCACGTCCCACCAGGAGGAGGACTCGGGGTAGAACTTCTACTAATCTTGACAGGCTTGTGAATGCTTTTGGTGTCTTCTTAGAAAAGCTGGAGGTGGAGGATGCAGCTGGGACGGAGGGGGGAGGGGGGTGTCTTACAATCTCCAGTTACGTAACCTGCCTCTTTTTAGTTTTATTGAACCAGAACATTCTGGATCTCATGACTTCTTCAGGACACTTCAATGAGGAATATTCTGAAATCCCTCTGGTTATGATGTGGGTTGTTTGTAGCAACATAGTGAACATACACGGTTGACTTAAATGTTCGTTTCTACATAAAAATATATAATTACACCTTTCTAGATAACCCTGTTCTCCAAGTTCAAAAAGAACAAAAAAAAAAAAGCTTTTTTGTCTGCAGGGAGTTCTTGAAACCATCTGCTGGATGTGTCGTGGCTTGTTTCAGAGCTTCTCGTCTTGTTTATTGTCTGTCCAACAGACGGGTCAGGACAGCAGGGCAGGTCCTTCCTCCTCTAATTAGAGTTTGAGGATTATCATATAATTTCACTTAAAGCTGGAAAAGCCCGTCTGTGTCAGATTTATTGACTTGTTTTGGTGTGAAAACCAAACCTGAAAGACAAGAAGCTTAGCGACAAACTGTAGTTTTGGTTTCTTAACTGTGTTTGAGACAAAGCAGCAGACTGCTGAACCTCTTAAAACCTCTTTTCATGTCGAAGTAGCTTAGATGTTAACTATCCACCTCTGTTTTCTTCTCCTGTCTCTGTGTGAACTGCACTTTCTTCACCAGGAACATGATAAAACTCAACTGAATAAGCCATCAAACTGGAACTTATTTCAACACTTGCATCACAACATACTGCAAATTAGGAGTTGTTTTTGGTGGCTCCCTTCTGGGAGAGATCTTTTCTACCTCCCTAGAGGTCATATGCTTTTTCTTTTAGCGGGCTGGAGAAAAGGCTAAGTATACATATGTACATGTACACAGACCATCTTAAAACCTCTGAGCAGCACAATTTAAAATATTTTGTGTAAATATCTTTCTTAAACTCTTTTCTTCCCAAAAATCCCAATGGGGACAGTTTGGGTGTTTAGAAAACCATCTATTCTGGTCATGGTGGATTACTGGGACCACAGCAGTCATTGATGAATGTTGCTAATGTTCCCCCTGCCTCTGGGATATAAAAATATGGCGGTAAAAGAAATAAACAACATGCATCTTACGCGTGTCTGAAGTTCCTAAGATCAGACACAAGTTCCAATTGATTCCTGATGGAAACTGATAGTTTTGAAATTAAATGAAAGGTAAGAGAAACATGACAACAAGTTTGGGGGAAAAATGTCAAATAAATTAATGGATAAATCACCAAAAAATATAAGAAACAACTCAAACATTTTGCAACTGCAACCAGCATCCATGTCCAGATAAAACTGTCTGACAAACCAACATAAAGTGATGAAAACCTTGTAGAAATCCCAGCAGATGCCTAATCCATGTACAGAGACCAAAAGCAGCCTTCATGTCCATGGTCTGTCCTCTCGGGTTGGGTTAGACCACTGACTGTAAATACTGGACCAACTATCTGGTCACGTGACCCATAGATTTCTGCTGAGATCCTTTGAAGCCCATTTTTACTTGAACTGTGAGGCGCCATGTTGTAAAGAGGCGGGACAAGCTGTAAAAAAAACAGCAGAGCCAACGGCTAGCTGTCAGTCAAGCATGTCAAATGACATCCTGGCATCTGATTGGTCAGCTTTATTGCTTAATATAAATTTATCTGATCACCCCTGTACGGTTGTTGAATTTTGTACCAGGCTGTAAATATCTTTAATTTTGCTACAAAGTTGTCATTTTGCGGGATTAATAAGGTACGTATCTATCTATAGTGGGCAATGTGGATTTGTTGTGTTTTGGAGCCAGCACCTAGTGGTCGGTGGGGGAATTGCAAAAAAAAACAAAAAAAGCTCATCCTTTCTGGATGAGCTTCAACCTGGAAGTAAGATAGTTGCTGCTTGAGTTGGGCATGTCTTAATGTCCATCACTGAGCACCACTGACTCTTTGTATTATACATTGTAATATACCATTGTAATATAGTGGTCTCTGACTGGCCCCATGTTTTCTTCAGAGCTACAGAACATCAATTTTGTATTTGCATCTTGCAGGTAAATCTTTCATCTAGGTAAGCTCTTTGCTGGGAAAAGTTCAAATAAAACCCAGTTTCAGGTACTAATCCCTACACCAGAGAAGGGGGTAGTTCTTGCTTGACATGCCATACCTCTGCTTTGTCCTGCTCTGTGTCTTCGGGATCCTGTGGGTGTACGTTGCTGCGAGACTCCTCCATGCTGACCAGCTTCAGCTTCAGGTATGACACCTCATCCATAAGATCCAGCTTCTGAGTCTCCAGAGAAGTCCTGCTCATGAGTTCCTGGAGAGCAAAAACACACGCTCTGAGTATCAGATACTGGACGGGGACGATCCACAGCAGCAGAAAGTGCCGTACATGCAAGTATCGGGAATCAGCGCAGTGAGAAGCGAACATGCGACTCCCCTCCGCACAATGTTCTTCCCACACTAACAGAGGAGGACGAGTGGGGGCCCAGACCCCATGATGGAGCTAAATATACACACTCACACAGACACAGGCGTGCTGTGGACTCTATTAATATACTGCTGTGCTTCTTTGGTATGGGAGAGAGAAAAAGAAAGCATGTCTAAAAGAAGAGAAAGATAGAAGATATGAACTCCAGTGGGCGAGAAAGTTTTTCTTTTCCTGACTCACAACTCTCAGTTACTTTTAATTCCCCACCAGAACTACTTTCATTTCCACTTCTTCTTTTCTAAGCGTACGTCACATGTGTTGCTTGAACTTCTGTTATCCATTATCTGTTACAATTGTTGTTCCACTATAATGAAAGATCAGGGGGGTCGAACCCTGTTTCATTCCAGGCCACATCATCACCATGGTTACCATTAAGGGGCAGGTTATTATTTTCTTAAGCACCTAAGTTGTCTGATTTAGTTCCTGGACTTGGTCGTAAAATAGATTTTTTAAAAAGGGATTTTTTTCCCAAATCCAAATTTCAGAATCAGAATCACTTTGTGACTTTTATTATAAAATTGATGCCTCTTTACTAAAATCACAAATATGTCTTATATAACGTAAATTTTTGTCCCCTAAAATCTAAATTTCTCAAACTCACAGCCTTTATAAAATTGTAACGTTTCTACTCAAATAAAAAAAGGCAAATTTTTTTTCAAATTTCGCAAGATCAAGACTTTTTTTTTCTTTAACAACCAAGATTTTTTTATTGTATTTGTATTTATCAACTTTTTTTTTTTTTTTAAGTTTGACATAAAATTACAACAGTCGTAAAACTGCTAATTTTGTTTAATTTCAACATTTTGTCCTAAAAACCACAAAATTTTGTTACAAAAAGGTTAATATTTTACAAAAATCACAAGTATTGACAAACTTTTTCTTGTAAAATGTTTTGCAAGCGTTTGCTTACTCATGACTTTTGGTCTTCTAGCTGAGGTTATTCCACTTTTTGATGTCAGTACTGAATCAAACGGACAGTCGCATTGAAATCATGTCTTTGTGCGCTCTTGCAGGCCACATAAAACATAAAATAAACATAAACATAAACATAAAATGAAGTGGTGCACATGCTGAACTTGCATGCTAGTTTGACAAACGACATCCTGGTGGTGTGGAAAGTTTTGGCCTGGATGCATCCAACTTGCTGTCCTTTTGCATATCAAAGATATTTATTGCAGTTCCATTTATTAAACAAACACAAATATAACGTTTAAACATATTTAAATGATCATTTCATCCTCGATACAAATCAAAAAGAAAATGTCAATTTAGTTCCAGTTGGTTTAAACTCAGAAATAATGAAAGAAGTGGTCAGAAAAAAGTCCCGTAATGTCTGGAGATTCCTACTCCCTCTAAGTAGATTATGAAGCTGGTGCAGGATCTATTTATCTTTTTGTTAACAGGTTTATTCAAAATGTTATCAATGGATTTGCATTACAAAAAAACCCAAAAGACTTTAGATTTGAGGCTGGCAAAACCTTATGGTGATTTACTTTTAATGTCAATCTGGAAGCAAACCAGATTGAATCAAATAATTCTATATTCAACGTTGTTATATTATATAATTGAAATATACATTCATAAAAATAGATTTAAAAAAGACACATCACACTGTCATTTATTCACAGTTGAGCGTGAAGTGGTGAGGGCTGAGAATCAGCACCTCCAAATCTGAGAGGTGATATCCCTCCACTGCTCTGGGAACACCTTGGTGTCCTTCCAGAAGACCTGGAGGAGGAGGCTGGAGAGACGGAGGTCTGGACCTCTCTGCTTCAGCTGCTGCCCCCTGACCTCAGTCAGGACAGAGGGAGTGGATGGATGGGTGACAATCAAGGGGGAAAAAAATAAAACAATATGATCCTCCTAATTCTTGATCTCTGAGGTGCTCCTCATGTGAAAATCGTTTCAGTCGTCATGGCAACTCAATGTAACAGATACAGTATAAAAGAAGTGCCTGGATTACCAGCAGAAACACCATCAAACCAGCACTGAAAACCAGGAAATGTGGAATTTAAGAGTCAAAATGAGTCATCTGAAATGCAACTTTACACCTATTCTATAAGTTCTACGTTATTATCATTCTATGGTTTTATTAGATGGAATTAAGATCTTCATCTTTTTCCCTTTTTGCCAAGAAATTTCTTTTGAAAATATATTTCATTTTGTCTGGTTTTTAATCACCAAAAAGGACACACAAACTTTTGATAATGTTGATTTCACAACTAAATTACCTTCTGTCGTAGCTGCGTCTCGTTTAACTTCCTAACCTGCTCTTGTTCTCGCCGCACTGGCCTGCATGCTGATTTAACTACGCTGTGGCTCAATCGTATTTCCTCTGTTGTAATGTAAATGTAATATTAATTATTATTATTATTACAGTGTACATTAAATGTAAATGTAATGCAACATTAAAGGTACAGTGTATATTAAATGTAAATGTAATGCAACATTAAAGGTACGATGTATATTAAATGTAACATTAAGTTAACATTACAGGTTACGATGTACATTAAATGTAACATTAACGTAATATTAAAGGTACAGTGTATATTAAATGTAATTGTAATGTAACATTAAAGGTACAGTGTACATTAAATGTAACATTAACGTAACATTAAAGGTACAGTGTACATTAAATGTAACATTAAAGGTACAGTGTATATTAAATGTAACATTAAAGGTACAGTGTACATTAAATGTAACATTAACGTAACATTAAAGGTACAGTGTATATTAAATGTAAATGAAATGTAACATTGAAGATACAGTGTATCCTCTGGATGTCTCTGGAAACATCATCTGGTTTTAATTTGAGTGTAAAGTGCCTTGAGATGACTTTTGTTGTGGAGTGGTGCTACAGAAATGACTGAAAATAAAATGTAACTGAACTGAGTTAAGCGCATTAATAATCAGTTCTCTTCAGAGAGATACTGTCCTGCCACAAATGGAAACGTCAAATGGTGAATAAACTGTGTCACTTCCACAGCCGCAGAGACAGACAACTAAATCCCCATAATCAGTCCATCTCAGCAGCCTTACACACCCACAGACACACACAGACACTTAGAAAATCTGCTTGGTTATGCCAGTTTGTAATCCAACACCGGTGTCACTTACAGACGGATAAGCTGCCATCTTTAGAGGTAATTCACCAGAACTTGGAGCTCGTGGCCCGCAGCTCAGCTGCCTGACATTTGCTGTCCGTTAATTACGACCAGCAACACGTGACAACTTATCAACTCCTTCAGAGAATTTATAGATGTCTGTAAAGAGGCTGCGGGCGTCTCCAAAATGGAAACAGTTTAAATGTGACAGACAGGCGAGCCTGATTCTGCACTCCTTCATGTCAAAATTAAATAAAGTAAACGGATTCACAAACAGTTCAACAGCAAATAGCAACAGCACAACTTTGCAAAGGGGTCATGCTAGTTAGAAGACAGTTTGACATTTAAACACCAAAGAATTCGCTTTATTTTAGAAATCAAATCCCTGCAGCAAATATTCAGTAAGAGCTAGTGCTTCTAAATGTTCCTTTTTGTTTCAGTCACATCTGTTTGATGTTGCTCAGGTGACAGATTTATAGTTTATTTACTGAATGTAATATGCTTTTAAGGCAAGAAATGGGACTGGATAAAAGAGCAAAAAAGCAAAATAAAACAAAATTGTGCACAGACAGCCATAATGGCCAGTGGTTAGTTAGCATCACGATAACTTAATCTGTTGTTTGTAATCCTTCCCTCTGTTTGTGGTCGGGATGTTTCCAAAATATCAGACAGATCTCTCCTTCATATAAACCTCTGTCAGCACATGGACGGTAAAATCGTTGAGTAACGATGACTTTTGCTAATCAACTGATAACATTAATTGATCCATCTTCCTTATTAATGTGTGAAGACATTAAAAGATAATGCTACAACTGTATAATCATTTGCATGTGCATGTGATGATTCCTCATCACGTGCATCCGTGTTACTTCAACACGGCTGACCGTGCAGATGTGTCGTGTTTCTGCAGTGTCAGTGAAGAACCAGCCCCAGAGATGGTAGCATGCATGTACTTGTGCATGTTTCTGTGTGTGCATGTGTAGCGAGAGCTAACTATGGATTACTTTCATATTAGATTAGCAGTGGCGAGGAGCAGCCCTGCAGCAGTGACACTCCAATGTTACAATGTTGCCTGACTGATGCTTGTTTTCTCTCTCTGGTTTGATGTTTGCACATGTGAACGTCATGTCTGAGTTCAAGCTTGATTCTTCTGGGCAGAAACCCAGAGATGATCTGGAATGCAAAAGCATGCATGTATGCATCAGTTTCTGAAAGGCGCCCACGTGACTGAAACACAAACAGCGAAGGAAGCAAAAGCACTTTTATGGGCAAAAAAAAGTCTGCTGGTTTCCCAACATGTACTGTATAATGGAACAAGTTAAGTTAATTTAATGTTTTTATAGAATTAATCATAGTTACATCACTGGATTAAGTGAGGATTAACCTCAAAAGAGTTTACATGTATTTATGTCCACACACAGACGGAAGACTTACTGCTGCATGAGCAGTCATGTTGTCTTCTAAATCCTTCAAAAAATGCATTGTGGATTGAAACTGATATTTCAGAGGCTCAAAAAGACACAACAGAATGCCACGCAGGAGACAGACAACCGTTATCTGTCTCCACGTCCCACCTTCATCTCTGTCTGTCCACCAAAAATGTAGAACAGCTGCAAATCACACCTGTTGAAGTTTACAACCCTCAATGGCTCAGCATTTAGAAATGAAGCAAAATACTTGCTAATCTAACAGCTTTTCATTTCCAGATGAAAAAAAAAAACGTTTTTACTCTTTTAATAGCATTCTAAATGAGTCCAGATGGTATTAATTCCCAGATTATAAAAGCAGGCAGGATAAAAGAAAAAAAGTCTTATTATGGCTTTTATTTCAGGGCAGTGGCCCTTTTTACTCTCGGTGTTGACAACGAGGAGCACAAAGAGCCCGTTGAGGAGTCTGAACAGAAGGCTGATTCTGTGGGACTTAAGGCTGTGGTTTTGTTTTATTCACACTGGGAGAACTCATGAGTTTGCTTCACTGGTGATGTCAGGGAAAACAATTGGAACAACTTGAAGACATCCAGTGATTCGCGTTACTTTACAGTGGCAACCAAGAAGTGGGATCTTTTGTCTGCAGTGATGCTGGCATGGTAGAGAAATCCTGAACACCTGGCAGTAAAAGAAATGTGCTTTAAGGCACACAAGAGGATTCCATCATTATACACACAATACATTTTGAACACATCTTCAATTTTTTTCTCACCATTCAATGTCTGCAGAAAACGCTCATAAAAACATCTGGATAAAGACTCATTTTCAGTTTCTGAACATCCGCTATATTTAAAACCAGGCAACAGCGGCCACGCGTTTAACTTCTACAGACTGGAAACAGCTAGAAATAAACCAACACCGTGGTCTGACGATGCCTCAATGTCCTCCATAGTTCTGCGTCACAAAGACGTGATCGGAGTGTTGGGCTGCCTCGCTACGACTCCACCCACACTGAGGTGGTACTCAACTGGAAAACAAGCGACACCAAGGTGAGTAGTGCAAAAACTATGTGATGGAAAAAAGCCCCAGTTTATCGATTTACTCAAGGAAGCATTTGTTATTTAGACCTAAACTCAGTATATGTCGCTGTCATGAGTTTATTTTATAGAGATCAAGGTAAATAAGAATGTATCGTCTCATCTTCTGGAGATCAAGAATACTGAAAAACAGAAAACAACATGGAGTTTATTCAGTGTCTAGAGACATATCATTTTAATGAGTTTGCAGTTAAAGCCTTTCTGAGGATAAATACAATTCCAATTTTGATTCAGATTCTTTTGTGCTCTGATTTGAAGAAGTTAAAATTTAAAAGCATTGCTATTCTGTTTTTGCCATGTTAAACCACGTCCCTCCATCATTTTTCCCTTTTATTCCAGTAGTGCTAACACATGGTTTTTACCAGACTGGGCCTATAGAGCCTTTAAAGCCCATTTTTCCCTCAAACTCTGGGTCTACCAGCCCAGATGGGTTAAATGCAGAGAATGAATAATACTTAATACTAGTATATCAAAAAATAAATAAATAAATAAATGGTCAGCACCATGAAGCAAAGAGGCGGAACAAGGCTGTCAAAGCCAACGGCAGAGCTAACGGCTAGCTGTCAGTCAAACATGTCACATGACATCCTGGCATCTAAGCTTTAGTGCTTAATACAAATTTATCTGATGAAAGCAGTCACTCCAGAACCTCATGGAGAGATTTTTGGTGATTTTTGTGATCAAAAATGCCTGATTTTGAGATGACTTTTAACAAACAATTGCAATGCAATTTCTGGGGCTTTATTTGCTTTTTTTTTTGTTACAAAAAACTGCAGATTAAGACGGGAATTGCAACATTTCTTTTATTAAAGACAAAAAAAATCTGCTTTCTCCATTTTAACATAATTCTCTTGGAAATCTCTGTCTCACAACTGCAAACAAAATGTCCGTTTTTCTAATTATTTGAAATATAAAGTGGAAGTAAGTAAGAAGATATAACTTAAAATGAAGAATAAACTGAATTCCCTTGCAACTTTAAAGACCAAACTTATTCAGCTTTTGCTGCATTTTTATTTTTTTTAAAACTAACCAGTTAACTGTAACTTTGTTTAGAGGAGTTTCTATCTGTGTTTAACAGAAGATGTGCAGAATGTTTGGAGAAGATGACCAAAAATATGTGACATCACAATCATCCCATCTACATGAAGAATGAATAAATAAATAAAATAAAATCAACAAAACTAATTGTTTGACTGAGCTCACAGAGCCAATGATAACTCTTGCATGTGTTTATTTATGAAATTAAATTCCTTGAGAACACCCTCTTGGACAAGACACTGAGGTCATCCAACAGTTTGGGGGGTAACTGAGGATGTTGTTGAGGATGCCTGAACCATCCCAGAAAAATGGAGCAGACATTTAGCTTTTATCTTACATTCGTCACCAAGTTGTACATCGCATCTTTAAGCTAACTTTGTTCCTCATTTTCAATTAAACAATTCTTCTCAGGGTCATAAGAATTTGCTGAACAAAAACAATCTGATTTGAAACTGAGCAAATACCTGTCAATCAAACCAGCAAAGAGGACAACACAGCTGGTGTGACAGTTGACATTTTTATCTTAAACAGTCACCTCCAGTTTGTCATCACTGTAGACGTCTAATCTCTAGAGAAACACTTCAAGAAACACTGAGCAATGTTGAACTTTGACCTGTTTGATCTGTTTGTGTTGATTTCTGTGTCGTGCCCTGACCGAACTGGGGCTGTGAGTCAGAGGAGGCCAGCAACGCAACGTCAAACTGGAAAAAGCAATAAAACACTCCTCTGCCCTGACACTCCTTTATTTATTCATTCACGGTTGCAACTAACACCTACTCTCCAACGGCTCTTTCACATTCACATCCTGTTCAGCCGCTGGCAAAAACAGAAAAAAATCATTCAGATCAGATTTCAATCAAAACTGCTGCGTCAACTTTCCATCCCTTTCTCATTCATCAATTTCAATTTCAATCACAATAAAAAACAAAAAAAAACCCAAAGAAGTAACAAATAATTCTATGTATGGGTTTTTAAAATATTAGCTATTACTGAAGGCTTATAAGCAGTAACACTCAAATTGTCATTTGATCTATGATCATTTGAGCTTTTATTCTGAGGGTATGATGTTGCAGATTTGTGCTCTAAAACAACAATTCTGATTGATAAAACCGATATTTGCAGCAGAAGACATGTTGTTTCAGTCTTTCAGATATCTAACCAGTAACCAGAGGCACAACTGGTGAGCAGTGGGCAGACCTACATGATCTCAATGTTAAAATGCAATTAGCGCACAGAAAAGACTCAATAAAACTAGCAATGTAAGCTAGTAAGCTAATGGACGCTACACAGTGGAGAGCAAAAGACAATAGAGAGCTGACCCTGTAGTTTTCCTAAAGTTAGTCTGACAAAAACAAAAAACTTCCCACAAAAACACATTATAAATTACTTTAAATTATAGATTTGAAATTATTCAATTAAAACCAGCGTATTTACAATTTATTTCTGTATGTTACTTGCTTCCATGAAATAAACATCGGATTTAGAAACACTCTGTAACAGATGGAACAAAGGTTAGAAATGTTAAGGATATGATAAAGTCCAGATGTTTTTTTTAAAGGTTTGCTAGTGGTAATTTAAAGGTGAGTAGCACGAAATTACAACCAAAAGGAAACGTTCTGCAAAAATTGCTTAAAGGTTGTCGGCTGACGTTCAGGGAACCAAACATGTAACTTTCAACCAGCGTGGTATAAACTTCAGGAAACCCTTACATGTTAACCGTACGACAAACTAAAACCAACCTTTGGGGACCGTTCCTGCAACTACAAGGGAAAATTCCTGGAATGTTTGCAAAAAGAAAAAGCAACAAGTAGCAAGATAGCAAGAAAAAAAAGTGTAACCAAGGAAAAATCTGACAACGGAGAAGAAAAATCTATAACTCACAGTTACAGATTTTGATTTCATGGTTACAGATTCTGGGTTTTGGTTCTCAGATTTTGAGTTTTGATTCGCAATACGTTAGGCTCTGACTTAACACCATAGACAGACAATTCTGAAAATACTTTGCAGTTTACGGGGCAGTTCTCCTGTCTAGAAACATACATTGCAGATCAATTAAGCGGATCACGTTAGCGGAATTTAACTTTGGACAAAACCAGTTGGGTTAGCTCTGAAAACATTTCCATGCATATGTGCTCTCAAAGGAGCTCTCACCAGAGCATCTGAGGGTGTCCTGGATAGTTTGGCACCGGGATGTTATCAATACACGATTTAGGCCCTGTGGCTTGTGGGGTGGGGGTCTAGGAAGGGGGTGTGGTCCTACAGATGCAATCAGGTCCCATCAGACTGCTGTCTGCGGAGTTTGAAGACTAAAGGAAATCTTCAGATTCTTTTAGCACTTTCTAAAAAGAAACTCACTGGGCTGCTGGGGGAGTTGTTGGGGAAGGACGTTACCATGCAGAGGATGTAATTGGTCTGAAAAATGTTTCTGGTTGGTCCCAAAATAGGATGCAGGTTTTCCTTCTTTAAGAGGGCGAGTGCTGTTTACTGAATTCCCTTCATTCTGTACTTAGCAGTAGAGTTTATATATGTTAGAGCTTTTATCCAATCACATTCTGCTGTCATGTGTTGCCAGTCAAAGAAATCTGCCTTATTCTAAGTATATTGAAAATATATAAATTATTGTGTGTTTGTACACCATAAAATGGAGTTGCATCATGACAAAAACTTGGCAGTTTAAGGATTCAAATAAAGAAGAAATCATCAAATGTGTGATTAGGACTGATGTAGTATTAAAAAAAAAAATTTAAGTTTTTTTTTTTATAACATTTTTATAGCTTGTTTTTGTTACATGAACATTTATGTGCGAAGGGACTTTTAAGTAAATTTTTTGAAGGTGCATCAAAGAGTAAAACTAAACAATAGATGCTTAACAAAAGTACCATAACAGAAACAAATGCCGATCACCAGTGTGATGCTCACAACAACCTTCATGCAGCACACAGACTCTGACTCAGACGCAGATGTGGAGAGAATCCAGCTGCTTCACAAGCGTGTGTGATAATGACTGTTTCACTAATTCTGTCCAGTCTTTGACCTTATAGCAGGGGTCCCAAACTCGCGTCCCGCGGGCCATTTGCAGCCCCTGACTTGATATCAAAGTTTAGTGCTAGTGAGGCCCATGCAAATTTCTCAAAATCACTTCTTTGCATGTGCCTCGCTTTTATATTTTTGTCCCTCGTGAGCTTCCATAGCTCAGGCCTATGACAGCTTCCAGTGGTGTTTGGTGTCAAGTCTCCATGACTATAATGGGGGCCAGGCTGACCATCGGTGATGCACCATAGACCGCATACATCGTGGCAGGTCCAAGATGTTTGTTGTGATTTATGTAGCTGTAAAGCACTTAGGAATACTTTGTGTATGAATTGTGCTCTACAAATAAACTAGCCTTGCCAAATGTTGAGAAGTGTTCAACTTTCGACGCAGCAAGGCAGACATCAGTTAGACATAGAGACTGGGTCTGGAGCGGCTCGTGTCCATTTATGATCAGATCTGCATTAATATGGATTAAAAACAGTAATAGCGGAGTTTGTGGTCGCCCAAAGACATGTTTCAGAAATAAATTTTTGGGAAGAAGTGGTTGAATCTGGTAGGACTGCGTTTGTGGATGTGAACAGCAGTGGAAAACAAGCCGACGCGAGACGATGTTTTGAACCGTAGCTGCCGCTGATAGCAGCCGATGTAGTGGTGGCTGTCAAATGAAAAATTTAATTAAAAAAACATCAGTTCGCACCAGCTTGTCAGAACAGCCTGGCGCCAAGCAACAAGCAGGTCCGATTTAATTCAGCTGACTGGTTACTTTCCCATAGAAGCCAGTTACTAACAGTTATCTGAAGAGCACATCTAATATGTTCCTGGATGGTTCAGCAGCAGTTTCCAGTCCCTCGCGGAGGATCAGGATCACATGGAGTTTTCTTTTCTTTGTCTTCTTTTTTGTGATCTAAAATGCCTCATTTTTTGGCAACTTTTTTTTTTTTTGAGTATTTTTGTATAAGAAAATGGAAAAAAAAAACATTTCTTTAATTAAAGGCAAAAACAAGATGTCTCCATTTTTTTTTGAAAATTTACTTAAAATCTGTCTCAATACTGTAAATATAAAGTGCATATAAAATGTATGTTATTTATTATTTTAAAAGTGCACTTTCTTACAACATTAAGAAGATGTCATTTAAAATTAAGAACAAAGTAAATTATCTTGCAACTTAAATTTTATACAGTTAACTCAATCTTAGCAGAATATTGTTAAAGACTAAACTTATTCTGCTTTTGCTGAAAAGCTAACTGACTAATGTTGTCAGACTTTCTTTCAGACAAGACTTTCTTTCTGTGTTCAACAGAAGCTTGGACCAGATAAAAGACCAGAATAAGAAAATAAAATCACCAAAACTAATAGTTTAGTTGAGCTCTCAGAGCCAAACAGAATAATTCATGCATGTTTTTAATCACTTACTTTGGGGTTAAATTCAATAATATAAAACTGAAAGGTCAGACTAAACTGCTTATATGTCCCTCGAGAAAAATAAAAAAGATTCAAAAAAGAGGTGGCATTTAATATGTATGTAAATATACCTGAATTCCAACCACAAACTCTCACATCTTAACTGAACTCTACAACTCCTGACTCTTGTCTGTGCTGAACCGGAATGTTGTGAAGAACAGAACTGTTAATCATAAAGACTGAGAAGACTTCATCCGGCCCCAGCCTCACCGAGACTCGGCCTCCAGTGGCCCCTGGGTGAATTGAGTTTGAGGCCCCTGCCTTAGCGTCACTTCAGGCACCCAAATAAAACAGCAGCGCAGTTAAGTGTTGTGGATACACAATGTGTTTAAGCTATAAACACTCCTCGAGGCGTTGCTTGTGTCGTACTGAAAACGTTGTGGTCAGTAGTCGTTCCTACCTGTTGCAGCATCTCCTCGGTGGAGGCCAGTTTCTGCCGATGCTCCTCGAGAGAACTCTCTAGGTCTCTGATCTTCTCTCCCTGAGCCTCCACCTGGTCAGTCAGGACGCTCACCTGATGGATGACACAGCCATAAAGTATCACTGCATGTGTGTCAAACTCCATTTCATCCCAGGCCACATCATCACCATGGTTACCATTAAAAGGCCAGTTATATATATGTATATATGTGTGTGTGTGTGTGAGTGTGTGCGTGTACACATACATGTATATATGCAAATTTTGTTGTAAAATGGGGAATTTGGCAATATCCATCATTTTTTCATAAAAAAAAGTTCATTTTTGTCATAAAATCTGAAATTTCGCAAATATCAAAACTTTTAGACCTTCAGGCGTTATTAGTAAAATCACAAAAATGTAGACTTTAAAAAAATAATTTTGTTGTGAGATTTCAGATTTTCCAAGATAGAGACTTTTTATCGTACAATCCCAAATGTCAAAAAATTGACTTAACTTAAAATTGCAATCTTAATATTTTAACATAAAATTATATGTCTAATTGTATAGTTTCAATTTTTAATAATAATAATAATAATAATAATCCATTTTATTTGTACAGTGCTTTTAAAGATACTCAAAGAGGCTTTACAAGAGTAGAACAAAACATTATAAAATCAGAAAATAGAGATACACAGCTAATAGAATCAAACAAATGTTGGGACATTAAAATATATACACGTCACAAGACAGGACATTAATCACACATTTAAAGCAGTTCTAAAAAGGTGGGTTTTGAGGTGAGATTTGATTTTTTTTTCCCCCCCTAAAATAATGAATTTTGATTATAAGAAGGTAATTCTAAAAAAAATCATGAGTTCTGATTAAAAATGTCAACTTTTTACAAAATTTAATTTTGAATAAACATCTTTTACAAGCATTTGCTAAATCCTGACTTATAAACATAAACCAGCTGCTCTCCTCACCTCAGTTTTTACACTTTTTGATGTCAGTACTGAATCAAAGCGGCAGTCGATCTGGAAATAATGTATCTAGCTATTATTTTAGTATTTGCACGCTCTCATGGGCCAGATAAATTGAAGTGGGCCTTGAGTTTGACACGCGTGCATTAGTACATGCAGTCAGAGGGCTCAAAGAACTGACGCAGGAAAAGGACTGCAGCTGAAACGCATGTTAATGTTCCCGCTTGCATTTACTCACAACTTTGCCACGCAGTCACTCATTTCACATTTACTATCATCATCATCCTCAGAAACATTCAGCTGCTGCCAAGAGTCCACACACACTTTCATTTAATTCCTCTCGTTCTCCTCAGCTGTGATTAAGAGGATCAGCAGCTGACTGTCACTGATGTATCAACATATGAATGTTTATCCCTACATCCTCGTCCTGTCTCGCAGCACTCTGGCTGGAGGGGGTTAAAAAAAAAACACAAAAACACAACAAAAGTTCAGGCTCGACATTCATTAAAACAGTACGAACAAAACAAGTTACGGGGTGAATGATCTTCCTGCCTGTTTCTCTCAACACTGAACCAGGAGCAAGAGAGTAAATGAATGAACGAGTGTGTGAATGAGTTACAACTAAAATCCTGAAAGATTGTGTACCATCGTTACCTGACAAATGTAATAGATGCAGTCAATCTGTTACATGAGATCCAGTATTGATTATGCTGCACGCAAGTAAAGACAGTTTACATCATAGTTTCTTACCTCCGCTGAGCTGCACACACAAAAAAAGAGGAGAAAGGTCTGTACTTGGTTGTCAGAAAGTTAGTTGCTAACCACAAACACGGCACACTATAAAACATCAGCAGAGGCAGGAGAGGAGAAAGTACAGCAGAGAACCGCAAAGAGGGGGGGTTGTCAACAGCCAATTAAATCCTCCTTGAGGAAAAAGAAGCCCCGGTCATCTTGGATCTCAACCAATCACTTATGTCAGATGAGGAATGTGTAACAAGTAGGCGTGAGAGGGATGTGGTGGTGGGGAACGAGATATGGACTTTCTGATAGCTTTGTGAACCAGGATAATCCGGGCAGGAGGTGCTCTTGTACTCCACATTAGCAGGGGGAAAGAAGATGTTAGCTTGAGCACAAAACCAACACACAGGCACAGAAACCCCTGAGGAGCAGCCTGATAACAGCAAATTAGGAACAAGGTATGCAACGAGAGGTTTGAGGATCACAGCAGCCTGACGTAGCTGTTAACGCAGAACACACCTGACACACCTGCTGACTTCAAGCAGCTCAGACATATAATCATCTGCTGCTTCACCGCTGCGGCTTTGACGTTGATGGTTAACGTACGTGCTTCCAGTAAACTCGCGCTCAGGAGTTTCTGAAGGTGTCCAGGCACGTTTTGTTATGAAACAACACAAAACATCTCAGGTTCCAGGACTGTAGATGAAAAGCTAAGACGCTTTTTCCAGTTCAACACAAGTTCCTTGGAGACGAATTCCATTAATTATTTCAAAAGGTAAACAGTTTATGTCTCTCATTTCATCATTATTTGTGAATTCTAAAAGCAGTTCAGTTTAAGAGCAGGAGTATCAAACTCTATTTAATCCTGGGCCACATCATCACCATGGTTACTGTTAAAGGGACGGTTATTCTTTCCTATGTCCAGCTAGCTGTTTTTTTTCTCATAAAACTTCAAACTTGCTGAATTTTTTCAAAAAAAATTTAGGCTTTTACACTAAAATCCCTAAAGTTTCTTATATAATTGCAAATTTTTAAAAAAAAACACAACTCTTTTCTTTAAAAAAAAAAAATCTGTTGTAAAATGGCAAATTTCACAATATCACATTTTGTAATGAAGTTTTAATTTTCACAAAAATCGCAACCTTTATCATGAAATTTCTTGTTTAAAAAAAGTGGAGTTTTTTGAGATTTTGTTTGTTTTTTTAACAACCAATACTTTATATTGTACAATCTCAAATGTCACAAATTCTTAACTTTTTAACTTAAAATTACAATTTGTTTTTGAACATTTTCACATATAGGTTGTAAAATAGCATTTTTTTTTCTAAATTTCAACTTTTTGTAAATTTTACAAAAATCACAAGTTCTGACAAAAAAAAGAGAAACTTTTATCTTATAATCTTTTGCAAACATTTGCTAAATCTTGACTTCCAGATAAAAACCAGCTGCTCTCCATATCAGTTATTCCATTTCTGATGTCAGTACTGAATCAAACGTGTGGTCACAAGTTCAGTTTTCCTCAGAAAAGTTTGAGTTATAAGTTTATGATTGTCTTTGATCTCGTGGGCCAGATGAAGTGAAGCGGTGGGCCGGATTTGGCCCGTGGGTCCTAAGTTTGACACATGTGACTAAGAGAAATGTAAATGTGGCATAAAGCACACTAGGAGCGCCACTTATGCTTAGAGCTCATGTCTTTTCTTTGTGACTTCGTGGCACATGATTACTGTTGAACTCCAGAAAAACAAACTTTGATTATCAGAAAGAAATGAAGAGAAATGTCAGCTCAGACCTGTAGCACCAGAGACTCCTTGTCTCCCTCTAGTCGAAGCAGTCGTTCTTGATAGGTTTCATTGTTGGCTGGAGAACAGATGTTCACCTGCCACAAAAAAAAGAAGGAGAAGAAGAATCACATTAATGCTGAGGTTAAAGAGGAAACGGGGGGGATGGTTTGTAGTAACTGCAAACATGACATTTCCCCTTGTCTTTTGATCTCAATCTGCAAACGTGAAGTCTTCCTCACTGATGGCACTGCTAAGACTCCATTCATGCAGATATTTTTTTATAGTGACTTATTGTTTGTTTTTACCGAAAACACGTCTGAAACATGTCATTTGTAATCCAGGATGTCCTTCCTGGACTTGATGACATCATCATGCCATGCAGCCAGTTTTACTGAGTTTAAAGAAAGAACCAGCAGCTGATTTATGCCAACGAGCCGGTCCCAGTTAGAGAGCCCAGTTAGAGAACCCAGTTAGAGAGCTTCTCCACAATGTTTTCCACAGTTCCTTCCATACTTGTAATTTCTCATTTTTCTACTTTGCTCTCAGTGGTAAATGGTTGATGTTGCCAGGTGAGATGGAGACATTTTTACATGTGTACAAATTACCAATTTGTACAGTAAGATTGGGCTCCACAAACTGGCTTTGGCTGCAATTTATGTACAAAAAAAAAGATATATAAGACATTCTGAGAGGGAGCTGGCCAATATAACCTCACATTAACGTCGTGATTTTTTGAACAAGTTACATCGATTATGATTAATGAGCAGATAGATAGACAGATAGACAGATAGATAGATAGACAGATAGATAGATAGATAGATAGATAGATAGACAGATAGACAGACAGATAGATAGATAGATAGATAGATAGATAGATAGATAGATAGATAGATAGATAGATAGATAGATA
>JBAMYA010000021.1:90163-105389 GCA_037176975.1 Arrhamphus sclerolepis | reverse complement strand
TATGTATTTTTTTTTTAGAATCTGTAAAGCTCCTTTAACGGATTCAGTCATTACTCAGAAGAATAACCCAGACTAGCAGAGTGCAAATCCAGTGTCAGATAGAACAGGTTTGATGTCATGATGTCAGACAAGCCAAAATCTTTCTGGCAAAAGAGTCTCAATGACTGATGAAGACCACATCCTCACTCATGCTGACCAAGAAGCCAACGGTCGCATTCATCCTCTACTTATTGCCAATTCTGGGATAAAGAGAAACAATTTCTTAGCAGCTCACAAAACATTAGTTAGAGTCAAGTGGGTAAAGAATAACGTCAGAGAGGAACATTTAACAGTTAAAGATTTAATAATTGAAAATTCCATCAGGTGGCCACACGTGAAGTGATAAGCAGACTCAGGTAGCCACCTGCTCTGACTGAGTGAAAACATTCTCTTGATTCATTTTGAAAGGATGGGAGACTTTGATAGTTAAATATAATAATTTCAGTCTGATTCTTGGTCTCACAGTTCATCAAAGCATTGATTTCCAAATCAAGCTACAGATTAAGCAAAAAGGATGCTTTACATTTTATCTATGATAAACCACCAAAGTTTATCAGCTTTAGTAGCACCGATTGTTAACCTTTACCCCTGAGCATATCTGTGCTGGTGTGTAACCTTTCCAACATCTGGTGTTTCACAAATGATCCAATTTGTCTTCATCTTAATATTCCTCATTAATGTAAGTAAGCAACACAGTTTTGCATATTGTGGCATCCAGGGGAGATGCATTTCCTTGGTGAAGGCAGAACAGTTAGCCTCAGATACAGAGCTGGGTGGCTTGGCTCATTTGAGGCTGAATGCATCACAGTACGTCTATTTATAACACTACAGTGTCAGGAGCAGAGACGGCTTTTGCTTGCCTTAAATACTCATCCGTCTGTGTTATGGAACCTTGTTTCTGGCCAACCTTCAGAATCTTGAACTGAAAATCAATGAAACACTGTCTAACATGCAACACAACAAAGTTATTAATTTTTAATATGTTTTAATTCACCATTTTCTAACATGAAAACAAGTTTCCATGCAAATCACTTCAGAATCAGTTTATTCAGACATTAAATTTGTCAAGTTTTAAAAGGATGCTGCTGAATCTTCAGTAGTTATTTTGTTTTGTTTTGTTTTTTGATGTGGACATAATAAAAAAACAAACAAACAAACAAAAAAAAACACAAGGCATACCTTACAAATCTCTAATGGAAATTTTTTCAGCTTTACTATGACCAATCTTCAATAACTATAATAATAATAATAATAATAATGATAATAATAACAATAATGAAAATAATAATAACAATAATAATAATAATAATAATAATAATAATAATACATTTTATTTGTAAAGTGCCTTTCATGGCACTCAGGATCACTGTATAACAATAGGAAATACAATTAAAACACATTTGAAATACAACAGAAAAAAACAGTCCAGAGTTTGCTGCAGAGCATTAAAAGACAGTCATTATCAATCATATGCCTACCTAAAAAGGTAGGTTTTGAGGTGGGACTTGAAAACAGAAATAGAATTAATGTTCCTGATGTCAGGGTGGAGGGAGTTCCAGAGACGAGGGGCAGAGTGGCTGAAGGCTCTAAACCCCATGGTGGACAGACGGGCTCGGGGGACAGTCAGCTGATGGAAGAGACAGATCTGAGAGGCCGGGTGGAGACATTGATGTGTAGAAGGGCAGAGAGGTATGAAGGAGTGAGGTTGTGGATGACCTTAAATATCTGGATTTTATAGTCAATACAGTGTTTGATTGGAAAGCCAGTGGAGTTGATAAAGAATGTGACAGATGTAACTAAAGGAAGGTGTTCTGATGATAATATGGGTGGTAGTGTTCTGGACCAGTTGCAGTTTATGGGGAGACCAAAAAAAGGGAATTGCTGTAGTCTAGGCAGGAAGTGACCAGAGAGTGAACCAAGACTGCTGTGCTGAGTGAAGAGTGGAGGCGGTTGATGTTACAGAGGTGGAAGTAGGCGGACCGGATGGCGTTGTTGATGTGGGTGTGGAATAACAGGGTCCTTAATAGTGGATGGGATGTGTACTATTTCAGCTGGATGAACTGAGTATGTCCTGAGAGATATGAGTGAAACCAGTCTAAGGGTGTGTCAGTTATATCAATGGAAGCTAGCCTGTCAAGGAGGATGGAATGTGAGATGGTATTGAAGGCCATGCTCAAGTCAAGGAGGATGAGGATGGATAATATCCCAGAGTCAGCTATCATTAAGAGGTTGGAATTTTAAGGAGGGCTGTTTCTGTGCTGTGATGGGAAAGAGATGTCAGCCACTGGGTGTGGTGGCTTTCACCTGTAATTCAAACTACTGAGGCTTGGATTACAGATAGGCACCGTCTTCTACTTCTACTTCGACTTCTTGTTCTCCTTCTCCTCTATTCTTCAGCCTTTTATGACTGGAAAAAGCGTGCAGCCTGAAACAGTGCAGCACATCAAGGCAGGGTGTAGGATGCAGGCAGGCCCAGGATCAAGATGGAAGACACCTCCAAAGGTGGTTGAGAATGAGTGGGTCAAGATCATGTGGGACTTCCAGATCCAGACTGATAAACTGGTGTTAGCTAACCAGCCTGATATGGTGGTGATGGATAAATATCAGAGGACACCCGTGGCAATAGGCATGGCCATCCCATGCAATAGCAACATCAGAAATAAAGAACATGAGAAGCTCGAGAAATATCTAGGGCTGAAGGAAGAGCTAGAGAAGATGTGGGGCGTGAAGGCAGGAGTGGTGCCAGTCTTGATCGGAGCGCTATGGGCTGTAACCCCCAAGATGAGTGGATGAAATAGTCTAAGCCTGAAAAGCAAACACATATTGAAAGTTACACAAGTGTTTACATGTGAATGATATCAATGTCAGTATTAGTATTTATTTGATAATGCAGCTTTGCCAACACACAACCTTTAAAGCTTATTTACAAAGCCAAAGGAAGAAAAAAAAACAAAACAAAAAAAAAAAAAACAGGCATTTTGAAGTGCAAAGAATTGCAAGTAAAGAAGGAAAAAAAAAGAAATGGGTAGAGGGCCTTCACTAGTCTGGGAAGGCCAAAGAGAAGAGGTGGGTTTTGAGGCGTGCTTTGAAACTGTGGAGAGTGGGGGAGTTGTGGATTCCAGGTGGGAGAGAGTTCCAGAGGGAGGAGGCAGCCACGCTGAAAGCCCTGTTTCCAAAGGTTTTCAGACGGGTACGAGGGATGGAAAGAAGCCCAGCATCCAAAGATTGCAGGTTTCTGGATGGAGTGTGTTGGTGAAGGTCAGACAAGTATTGGGAGGCAAGAGAATTGATGGATTTATAAGTAAGAAGGAGAAGTTTGTACTGAATATGAAACTTGACCGGGAGCCAGTGGAGGTGCATGAGGGTGGGGGTGATGTGCTGCCAGGGCTTGGTGTAAGTGAGAACCCTGGCAGCTGAGTTTTGCACGTACTGGAGCCCATCCAGGGTTTTACTAGAAACCCTGAACAGGACACCATTACAATAGTCCAACCAGGAGGTAATGAAGGCGTGAATGAGCGTCTCTGCCGCAGAGTTTGAAAGCGAGGGACGAAGCTAGGAGATGTTTTTGAGATGGAAGAATGCAGATTTAGTAATAGATTTGACATGGGACTGAACAGAGAGTGTGGAGTCGAGGATAACTCCCAGGTTGAGAACCTTGGAGGAGGGGAGATGGAGCAGCCATCCACACTGATGAGGAGATCCCTAACCTTCTGGAGCAGTGGCTTGGGGGCCACAACCATGAGCTTGGTCTTGTTGCTGTTGAGTTTGAGTTGGTTGGTAGTCATCCAGGTTTTTATGGAATAAAGACTTGACCAAAGACTGAGGGGGGAGCTGAGAGGATGGTGAAGAGCTGAGATACAGCTGGGTATCATCTGCATAACAGTGGAAGTTGAGACCGTGATGGCGAATGATCTGGGGGAGCAGGTAGATGGTAAAAAGAGTGGGACCAAGCACAGAGCCTTGAGGTACACCATGGTTGACAGGAGCAGGGGAGGAGGAGGAACCAAGGGTGGTGACAAACTGAGTTCTATTAGAGAGAGATGAGTGGAACCACGACAGTGCTGAACCGGTGATGCCAAGGAGGTCAGAGAGCCGTTTGAGGAGGATAGTGTGGGAAACAGTGTCAAAGGCAGTGGAGAGGTCAAGGAGGATGAGGATGCTGATTTTGCCGGAGTTGGCAGCGATGAGGAGGTCATTAGTGCTTTTGACCAGGGCGGTCTCAGTGCTATGGTGAGTTCTGTAAGCTGACTGAAGGGGTTCATAGAGCTCATGGTCGGACAGATGCTGGTGATGCTGGGCAGCCACTGCTCTCTCCAGGATCTTATTAAGGAAAGGAAGGTTGGAGATCGGCCGAAAGTTGTTGAGATCATCAGGGTCCAGCCCAGGCTTTTTTAAAACAGGGGCGATGGAGGTGATTTTGTGAGAGGGGGGAACTGTTCCAGAAGCTATGGAGGGATTAATTATGTCAGTGATGATAAAGATAATCATTAATCTCTCATGCCCTTAACGCCCCCAGCAGTTTAATGTTCATTTAAAACCAGTAATTTGTATGCATTTGATTTATGACTACTTCTAATCATTGCAGATATTGCATCTTTAGTTTCCACAAGCTGACCACAAACATCACAACATCAGTTGTTTGATATGGGTTTTGCTAATGCAGTTGATCAACTGTCCCTATGTTGCAGGTGAAACTTTTTAGTAAATTACATTTGGTTCTGTTTTGTATTCATCACATTTTCTTCGTACCACTAGACTTAAAAAATCATAATAGCTTGAAATAGCTTCATCTGTAGTTATTTATTTTTACCGTCAGTACAAGCTGTCTCCATCCCTTTTTATTGGGCGATTGTTGAAGAGATGGGCCTGTGAACTTGCGGTCTGGATGTTTCCTCGGTTCATTAACAGGTTTACTTGCTGCTTCCTGACTGAGTGGGTGTAGCGTGTGGGACAGGGAAATGAAGCTGACTCACTGATGAGGTAAAGGTAGGTGGTGGATGCAAACTGAGGCTGACTGTTTTGAGAGCATAGAGACTGAGTGACCCAATTTCCGCTCCACCACCAGTTCCTTTCAGTGTTCAATCATGACTTAGTGGTTTTCTCCTAGATAGATAGAAGCTTTGTCCCAGGAAAAAAAAAAATGTTAAGACCGTTTTATTCTCCGTCTTGAAGAAATAGATTGCCAACATAGATTGAAAAGACTGCTACAACAAATAAATATGTAGGTGACCTATGAAAGTGTTTCCTCTGAACCATAACAGCAGTCGTACTCTTGTATGTGAGGGTGTTTGTTTTTTTGTTTTATTTTTTTTAAGGCTTTTCTGGAAGCTTGTTTGAAGAGAATCTTTTGCAGAAGTTTCATCTGCAGGCAGGTTGTGCAATTCTTGAAAGAACTGCCACATTTTCTACACATTTTTCTCTGTGAAAACACACCCCACCTTTGTACTCGTGCGCGCACACACACACGCAACCACACAGATATGTCATAACCCTGATCAGGTAAACCAGTGCTGTAGATTTCATCTAGATATGATCTGTTATGACACATCTAAAGCTTCAGTGTTGTTTCTTTGTAGGCCACTGATGATGTGAACAAAACGCAGATGTATGTGAAATGTATTTACGTGCCGTTTTATTTGTCTTGTCTGGTCCTCGAAAATAGCAGTAAATCAATACTTGCATATTGAAGGAACCGATTAGCTTGAAAAAATGCATACCAGTTGGAGATCTATAATGAATTTCTTCCCCATGTCAGCTGATGTGAGTGTACCAGCTAAATGGGAGAATGTTCTCTGCAAGGACATAAAGTGGTGTAGATGCTGACTGCTTGCGTTGGACTCTTTTATGTATGCAGACATTGAACCATTTCTAGAAATCTTTGAAAACTTGGTGTGTGCTGTGTGAGTACGGAGGCTCAGACCTCAGGTATGCTGGCCACTGCTCTCTGAATCACTTCTGAACAGTTTCTGGAGCTGTTTATCGACAGTCTTATATGAGAAAATGAGGGGAGCTACTATTATTTTTAGCTATTTTTTTTCAGGTTATTTTCATGCCGTTGAGATATGTGTGCGTGTGTGTGTGTGTGTATATATATATATATATATATATATATATAATGTACACATATGTGTGCGTGTGTGTGTATGTATATTTTTTTAGGACCTTTGTTGGTGTAGCAATTGTGCAAACTTGGAACAATCAGACGTTGTGTACATATACCGCTCATTTAAATGTTGTAATCTCTTAAATTATTGTTCATGTGTTCAGATTTGCCTTTGACTGAAATGCTTTTCTTTCTTTTTTGCAGAGACTCACCAGCTGCTTGAGGATCAGTTCATATCAAGAAGTGGATGAAACTAGGTCGAACCGAATCGAACCAAACGGAGAAAGCAAACCACGCAGGTCAAAACGGAGCAGACCAGACGGATCCACACGATACCGGGCCAGTCCAAGAGGCCTGATCCAGTTTCCTATCCAGGTACCTGAGGCAGCTCTTCTCCACATGTGTAGGAGGTTCTGACTCATATTTTAGAGGCCAATTTAAACCAGTAATCTTGTGCATCCATATGACTCATTTGTAGAAAACCATTATCGACTTAATCAAAATGATTTTTGAAAGAACCTTTGATTCCACTGAACGTAGAATAAAGTGAATTTGCAGATAGTACAAACAATAAAAGTGAACATTAAAAACAATACCCCCGCCCCCTAGCTGTTCTATCACACTATCCCAGGTCCAGCCCAACTCAAAGGCCACCAACAGGTTTCTGTTGTTTTTTTGTAAATCGCTCAAAATTGATTAAATATAATGTTAGCTAACGGTTTCATATAGGAATTAAAAATTACCAAGGAAATGAATGATGAAATTTGCCTCAGTAAAATAACAGTGCAAGTACTTGCAGTGTTTGAAAGTTTAATTGGAACATTCCCACAAGACCATTTAATTCTTTATCCACATGGTTTATTCCAGTCAAGTGAGAAATGAGCGTTCTTGGTGCATAATACTGGCTGCTGGGACCAGCATACCAACACTGGTACATAGGAACTTTATGTACTCACCTCCTTAATGCTCAAGCATAAAAAATAATAATGATACGCACATTTTCTGAAATAACAAGCAACAGTGATCCAGTAAACCAGATTATTATTGGTATTTGTTCTAATTAACGAGATTGGTTTTCACTGAAAAACATGATCAGAGGGACTTACTCAGAACTGGAATTGTCTCTAATAATGATTTATTTATCTTCATTAAAGCAACTAAACTGCGCACTCACCTGAAAATATCGACATAAAAAAGCAGCATGTGGACATCAAGAGTAAAACACTTCTGTTTATTATTATCCAGAGGGATATTTTGAACGTGTGTGTGTGTGTGTGTGTGTACTTTAGTTTGTGCATAGAAGATCATGTTACTGGAGTTCTTACTCCTCTTCTTACCGTGTCTTTGATAAACATTTTCAAACAAGAAAAGATGCCATCCCATTCACACTGATCTACGTGTATGAATAGAACTCTACTAGACTTCTTTTCTTGGTCTTTCAAGATATTTCACGTCTCATGTGAAAGGCATCCTCGGTTTCTACTGGGTGATGGGGGAGTTTCAGGCTCGTAGCTGTCAAAGACCCTAATGACACACAGGAGGGTGGGGTTGGTCAATGATTCACATGTGAATTCATGACTCACAACAGCTTGAAATGACCTGAAACACCCCACCAGTAAGTCAGAACTGAAGAGGCCTTACAGTTGAGAACCAAGACATCTTCACAAGCCAAGAAAAGAAATATAGTTTTGGTGGCAGGATGCTGGTAAACTGATAAGTTAGCACATGCTGTAGCACACTGAAGCATCATCTTAGTGTCTTTTAGTGTGACAGAAATCCTGCATAACCTAATTTGTTTGTAGGTTAAGCTGGTATATTTGGTTAGATACGATACAATGCAAAGATAACATCAAAGATGTCAACAGTGGTTTAAGAGGTTTGTAAACGCGTCATGTGGTCTTTTGAAACAGATTGTATTGCCATAAAATGGCATTGTAATAGTGCTGCACACTCCAGTCCAGCAGGTTCCAAAAGCACTTTCATTTCTCAAGAGTTAATACAATTTAGGTTACACATTGAAGAGAGACGTGAGTTGTCTGGTAATAAATCTCCTGCTTCCACATCATCATTCCTTCTCATATCTTAATTTTTTCCAGATCATGCAATGTTGTTAAATATTGAGTTGTCAAAGTTGCATGTTAAATCACGGACTTCAGATGCACCATGTGACTGATATCTGCAGATCATGCTTTCAGCAGCTGGTGATAAGCAACAAAAATCATAATCAGAGCATTATTTATTAACAACTTTGTCAGTTTCTAGCTTGACTAAAATTGTGATGTATTGAATTAAAAGTTCTAAAAATACTGCTATAGTGATGTTTGCATACATAAGTTAAGAACTTAAGCCCTTGAATTTTCAGGTTATGGTGGATGAACCTGCTGCACTGCTTTAGTGCTGTAGACGTTTACTCTAAGGTGCATCAGTATTTGTGCATGTGGCGCAGGTCCAACACGGCTCACCAAACTCATTATAAACATTCCTTAGTTTTAACAAACATTCCGAATGAATTTCCTGAACTTGATTTTCAACATACACCTGGAAACGTGCATGTTGTAGATGAGATGCTAGCGTCACACATATTCAGAGGTGGAACAGGGACTTGTGAATCGTGAGAACTCCTTTATAAGGAAAGTAATTCTATTAGACTCACAGTCTCTTAGAGGTTGATCGAAATAAAACGGTCGTATGCAGCTGGGAAGAACTAGATGTTTGAGTACGTAACTAGGCTGAAATTAAGACGTTGAATTGAACGTAGTATGTTTCGCCCACCTACATTTACTGTACGCGTGTCAACTGATACAGTGTGACCTAAATTTGCCTGGGAAATAAAAGCGACGTGCACTACTTCTACACAGCCACTCTGAAATTCGTGGCTTCCTTGACTCCACACTTGACCCAAATGACACATTTGTCATAAGTTTCACATTTCTTCCTCTCTCTCTTGTTTTTTTTTTTGTTTTTTGTTGCCTTAGTTTCACAATGATCCCCGCAACGCCTCATTCAGGCATTCTCTCCTGAAGGCTGATTTCTGCTTCTGCGTAGAAGGTGTGGTGTAGGTGTGAACTTTGAGAGTAGAGTTCTGTAAAGATGACTGGTGGCCAGTATTTATCAGGTCCAACTCACATAAGATACTGATGCTTCACATCTATCCAAGAAATGTAATATGGTGCTTGAAGAGCATTATGAGTATATTCTGTTTCAAATCTCAAGCTGATCTGATGACGTACACATCGCAGTTTGGCCAAAATCATATTCCTTTGGCCAGAAGGTGGCACTATAGAGTTCATCCAAGACTGTCATGTAGACTTGTTCAGAGTGGGAGTCTCATCAGCTGCATGAATCACGCATGTGCAATTCAGAACAACGTTTCCATTCACGACAAGACGTTGAACTGTGCTACAGTCTTAACACCAATGCCCTTTGAAAGAAAGTTACAGTTCAGTCATCTTTAATGTTTTTATTTAGGTAAATCTGCTCTTTTGACTATGAACAATACCAACAGGTGGCGCTACAGCTGTTACTGAATATTACACTGTAAATGTGCTTGAGCTTGGAGCAGATTGGACGACGTATGACTGAGTTTCAGCCGATTCCTAATTAAGTCTTCATAATGACATCAAACTTTGCTGCTTAACTACGGTCACGTTTTGATTTTTGCTCATAGATAACATTTTTTTTTTTAAATTTTTAAGACCACACATCTTTGTGTGTGCTTCCTTGTTCTTATTTTGAATTTATTTTAACCATGGTCCTTTAATGAATGCTTAAAAGAAGAGAAATAATTGACATGAGCGAGATTACATCGATTATAGCTTCTGAAAGTCAGTTTCAGCTAATTGTCAATTAATTGCCCAGTCCTCCCATGTGGATACATGGACTGTATTTGGGGGGAAAAAAAAGGTAAATCCTAACAAAATCTTGTGAGTTTTTGGACATATTAAAGCCCCCAAAAAGTGATTAATTTAGGATGGTGATGATGATGGAAATGATAATAAACATTAGAAATACAACAGTGTCATCACAGCCTCGGTGGTCGGGCTGTGTGGCGTCTGAACAAGCTTTAAAGTTCTGCTTTTGTGTCTCAACAGTTGAGGGTTCAAGAGTGGATGGAAGGAGATGATTTTAACACAGAGGCTGTGATGAACATCTGTGGTGAGTATGCTAATGCTCTGGCTTTAAGCAGGGATACCAAGTTCATATTCCTGAAGGAATGTGCAGGAGTATCTGTTTTTAAGTGTCTGTTTCTAAATGGTAATGATAAACTGGGCATTCAGTCACAGAATTTAAATTCTTTACTGCTTTTGGTCGAGCTCACATGTAGTCAGTAGCAACGTCCCTTTGTTTCTGACATTTTCCTTTTGTTCTGGGTCAGTTAGGAATTCCTTTGTTTCAGTTATTTGTAAATGTCAGAATAATGAGAAAATGCGTTTCTTTTTTGTTTTTTTTTAAACTTTCTTTAAAGCCAGACGTTTACATACACCATGCTACCATTTGGCAGAACTGTCTTTAATTTGTTTAACTTGGCTCAAATGTTTTGGGTAGAGATTCAGGTCCTTTCTTTTAGAAAGAACTGCTGGAGCTGAATTACGTTTGTAAACTTTGTTTTTTGCCCGTGCCTCAGTGTCACCAGCAAATGTTCTGTAACATTGAGGTTCGGGTTTCATCATGGTCACTCCAACACCTTCGTGTTGCTGTACTTAAGCCACTTCAGGACCACTTTTGGGGTGTGCTTGGGGTTTCTCCATCAGCAAGACTTATCCATTCTGAAGATTTAACTTGCTGACTGATCTCTTCAGCTGTTGCTTTAGTTAATCCACATTATCTTTGTTTATTTTGCCGTCTGTTTTGTTAGGTGCACTTGTCCCTAGTGAGGGAAAGCAGCTACACAGCTTGATGCTGTTTTGAGGTGTGCAAACATCCCAATCATTACATGACAACAATTATTAGGAGATCTTTGTCCCTACGTGGAGCTGCAAACTGTAATCTGTGCTTCTTTTTTTTGAATGATGGTTTCGGAGCAGTGGCTTTCTCTGTGTGGCCCCTCACATCATATTTTATTGGTTCCAGCCACCATCTTCTGTTGTTGTTCATATGCAAATCCTGTATCTAAGCTCATTAGTCTCATTGGTACAATGGCTTGTTTGAAGTACAAAGCAAAACAAAACCTCAGATTATCTACAAGTTTGTGGCTGCACATGGGAACAAAGCTCTTAATTCTTGGAGATGTGTCAAAAATTGGGCTTTTGGTCACAGTCATTATTGTCATGTTTGGTTTCAGATTTTTACACATTTCAGATCACCATCCGGGTTGTGAAGAATGAGAGTTCTGTGCTTCAAATTTCCCACATTGTTAAAACCAGACCAACTTCTATCCCAGTGACATCGATTTTATGCTCTAACATAACATGTCCAATGTTGTTGTTTTGTCTGTTTTTTTTTTTCTGGCTGTGACTCCAACAAAAACACAAGATTTGTGTTTTTGACTCTGGATCTACATTCTGCCCCCTGGTGGAGACCTCCAGTATTACATGTATTGCTCTCAGAATACAGAAACACGAAATGTTCACAAAGCAGCGAGTTGTGTACACGAGGGGTTTCCAAATCTAGTCTCCAAGGGCCGCTGTCCTGCATGTCTAATGCAAAGTTCACGTTGTATGATTTCGACTGTATCTACACAGCACTGTAGCCTAGCAACAACAGCGTCAGATACAACGGAGAAACAGAAAAGTCTGCAACTCGAATAAAGAAGAACTTGACTTCTTTTTCTTGATATTATATCTTTTCGAAGCTCGCAAACATCACTATGATAACGTTAACTTTAGTCTTCAGTGCATTAGCAAGTTAGCAGAACCTGCTGATGATGCTGCATTTAGATCCTGAAATACACGATTCGACGCATGTTCACAGTGTAAGATGCTGTAAATTAATTATCTACCGATTTCACGTCATGCAATGTGACTCGAATTAATCTCATGAGACTGTAAGAATCACACAGTGTGAAGCCAGCAGAGGACATGCAGGACAGCGGCCTTCGAGGACTGCATCTAAACGCCCCGGTGTACGCAAACGGACATGAACTCTTAGCCTGCAACTTTATCCCTAAAACTGCATGTGAACTTCTGAATGCAGCTATATCTGTTAACATTAATGTATCAACTTGCTGTGATTCAAAAAACATATATCTATAGATTTATGTGCGGTTTCATCCTTAATAATGATTGAAAGAATGACAAGAAAGCGCAGAAAACTGGAAAGCCCTCTTGTCTCTGCTTTGCAGATGACCTGATGGCAGACCAACGGATGGACATCTCGTCTACAATGACTGACTTCATGTCCCCTGGCTCCACTGACCTCATCTCCAGCTCCATCAGCACGCCTGGCATGGACTACACCCGCAAGAGGAAGGGCAGCACCACCGACTACCAGTAAGGAGACCGAACGTGCATATAAACAAGCGACGGAGACTGCTCGTCATACATGGATAATTAGATTTTTAGTTTCATTACCTCGAATGATCTGAAACGTCAAGATTGTGGGGTGGGTTTGGAAAGAAGGAAATAAAGAAGGGAGATGCTAGCAGGGATGAAATAGTAAGGAAAGAAAAAGAACTGAATCATAAACGCACATTATCATTACAATGAACAGAATCTCTGTATTAAATTTGACTGTACATGGTCAGCCACAGTATTTATTTTAATAAATGCAGCCTAACAACTTTAAACACCACTGTTTGCGCTTTACACGTTGTAATCATCACATTCTTTTAATACCTTAATGACAGAAATTAATACATTTTTGTTTCCTTTCAGAATTGATGGCTTCTCATTTGAGTAAGTTCAAACATAAACTCAATGTTAATAGATGTAGAAACTTCTGAATGGATCTGAAATGATCCGCTCTTGATTTTTTACACCATCCAATATTGAAGAGCCTGAGAAGCACACCTACTCAGCGCTGTGAACCCTTTGGTTTTTTTTCCTTTGTTTTTTTTTTCTGTGCCCTAATCTTGTTCAAACAAATCTCTTTTCTCTTCCTTCACAGCGACATGGACCCAGATAAAGATAAACTGGGCAGGTAAGACGACATTATCCAAATCGGTTGTTTGAAAGTGAAACAACTGATTTATCCAAATCCTAAAATCCACCGTTTCTCACCTACATCTAGTATACCTACACTGAAGCACACATGCACGTTCAGGTTTAAAGAAGTCCATGAACATTCAGTAGTGCAGAGTTGACTAACGTTCACTGTTCTGGAAAATTCGTCTTAGTTTTTTTTTTTTTTTTTTTTAAATAGCACTCCGTCCTTACAGCATGCTAATTCGCTCTACATTTTCATCACAGCCGGTTCATCAAAGCTGTGTCATATTGCATATTGGCTCGTTGGTATGTTGAATTGTTTTAAATGAACCTTTCTTATCGACGAGTTTTTGTCATATCTACCATTTTCTTTTCCCCAGTGATGCCTAACATGAAAAGTCTGCAGCATTTTAAGACTCACACTCATGACTGTTGAATATTTTTCTGCTAAAATGCGACACTAAGCTCTGAGCTGTGACGTTCAGAGATGTTATCAACCTGTTAGCAGGAGGCGCCCTGTAACTGCTGAAGTTAAGTCAGTGTTACTCTAACAGATGCTGCTCTTGAACCCTTCCGAGTTCATGCAAAGGCCTGTCTAATTTAATTTAGTTGTGCCTTTTTACAGGCGTTTTAGGTATTTCAGGGGTGGACTGTTAACCGGTTAAACGAATGTCAGCAGTGCTGGTATTTATGCCCGTGATCAGTTTTCAGGGACAAATATGATCAGTAGAGTGTCAGCAGTTCACTCTCATAAGACGTTAGCTTGATCTGTCGTGGAATGAATGTTCTTGCGCCAGGCACATTACGTACAGAGATATGCAACGCTGTAAATACCACAAGAGGCATTCAACTCACCTGATCTGTACTGACGAAGAAGGAGAACTGTCAGATGACAGCTCTGCACTCATGACCCATTTAAGTTTGATTCAGCTACTCATAATAATTTTAGTCTGTTCGGATCAGGATTATTATTCCAGACATAACTCATTCTGTGTAGGATGGACACAGTTAATCAATGGAATGTGGGCTGTGAATTCTCCTTGTTACACTTTTGCATAACTTTGCATGTGAGGAGGTTTAAACTACGTCATTAATGAACAACTGCAGTAACCAGACTACACTTTTTTTTTTATTGCTTTAAAAAAACAACCTTAAAACCCTGCATTGGCCTCGTTGTATAATTCTTGATGCTGTTACAGAACTTGTGAGGTTAGCGTTGGCCCCATTTCACACCCTCTCCACCCCTTTAAAATGTTTAAAAATTGTCACTTTTCCTCTGCTCATTAGCCCCTCTTTGAATTTATTTTTTCTCTCTCTCTTTCCAGTGACCAACAGGGCAGGATAAAGAATGCCAGGTACACAAATCTATTTTCCTCTAATTCCTCTAATGAATGTGACTTAGTGTGACTGGGTACAGAAAGCTTTCTGTATCAGGATTATAAGATAAAACGCAAATCATAAAAAGATGGAATGATGTAGAAAATGCATATAAAGTGAAGGAAAAAAGCCACATCTAGACAGATGTGGGGTCTGAAAACGAGTCTTAGAGCCTCCTCATCCAGGAGGCGGTACAAACTGTTGTTTCTCAGACTGTCTCTGAACACAAATGGTTAGCGCTCCAATTGCTTTGCTTTTAAGAATTGGTTGCTCTGATTGGTTGATTGGCACAATTTGAGAACAACCAATGGCATCAAACGGATAATGAAACCGCTGTTATCAGACAGATATACATAATCATGTTCAGATTGCTTCTGAACAGCTTCCTTTATCGTTAGAGCAAGTTTATCAGATTTGTCTTACCATTTATAAACGAGATGGACCTCATCAAATCAAATCCAACTTTATTTTTTACACTTTTACACTTTTCATGCCCCAAGGCAACACAAAGGGCTTTACATAATAAAAACAATGTATGTATATTGCAAAAAAGAAAATAATAATAATAATAGCCATCACACACCAAAAATATACCAATTAGAAACATAAAGAAAGCAGCCTCCTC
>JBAMYA010000021.1:54149-90063 GCA_037176975.1 Arrhamphus sclerolepis | reverse complement strand
TGGTATAGTTTGAACGTCAGAAAAACGATGAGCTCTGCTGACCCTCATGTCATCCATCAGGCACAACATGTGACTGTGGCAGATACAGAAAGGTGCTTGGACAGCTGGATGTCAATATAAGCAAGCTCAAGAATGCTGTCAGGTTTTTGAAGAACGGTAAGTCCTCATATGTAACTTTTTACTTCTTTCAGTGGTGGGATAACAAACCAAAAATAGAAATAATCACATTTCCAGATCATCTGTGTCTGTTCACATGTATAGTCTGTGACAGTAAAATGTATCAGCAGTCAAAGTCAAACGTATCACTTTATCATTACTGGATACCTTTGAAAGGGACCGATTTTGGCAAAAACACAGATTTTGGCACTTTGAAAAGTTTTGTTCATTTTTAATTTTATTATCTGGTACCTCTAGAGTAGCTTTGCACCCACCATACCACCAAACGGCTGTAAAGGGCTCTGAAGGACAAAGACTGAGAATCATTGTCATTGGTGCCATCAGATGCGTGCATGAAGTTCACCAGAGGACAGGGCCTTGTGTTTGACTTATTTGACTTCCAGTGTTGTACAAAGTACTTCAAAGTGATGTTTGAGTCAAAGTGTCGGTATCAGAAAATGACTTTGACTTAAGTTAAAGTCATTTTTTAAGAATGTTGCTTGAATAAAACTCCAGTATCCAACATTTACAGTGCTTAAATACCAAAAGTGATTTTCTACTATTACAGGTATTATCACTAAATGAATAATAATTTAGCCTACCTCAGCATGTTCCTTCAGGTTGAACAGGAAGACTCTGCAGGGCACTGTGACACGATATGAATTTTAATGCAATCATTGCGAGTAGAGTAACTATAATCACTGAGTCTCACTCTTATATGCATCATAAGTTTTCCTTTTTCGTCCCAGCAGATGGTTTCTGACTCAGTCAGCAGCATTTTCTTTCACTTCCCACATCTACACGGTCACATACAGAAAACCATATGTAGATGGAAGTAATGTTGCGCAATGGGAAGTAAACCAGCTGTAAACAGTTTATTGCACTGTCCACTTTAATATTCTGAATTTTATTCTGGCTCAAACATGAAAACATGACGTTTGGATTAAAATCAACACAACACAGTTTATTTACCACTTGCTGTTGAATCAGATGGTTCAAAATACTTCATTGGAAGTACTAGCTGGTGGAAAACATATGTGAACCTTGCTTCACAGATGTCAATTTTTATTTAATTAATATAACCATACCAGGACGTCCCACCCACAATGACGTCATGGAGAGTCATTGTTTGAAAAAAAAAAATCTATAGAAGATAGCATTCTCAGTCTGTGCCTAATCTTTTCATGCAGTACAGGTTTAGTGGAGCAGCTGAAGGATAAATTATAGATGAGTCCTTTGTCTTCAAAGCCAAGACAAAATCTTGACAAAGATGTTTCTGCAGTTTGTGCGTGTTTTTTTCTCTGGGTTACGGTTAGTGTATATTTCCTAAACTCAGCCTGATATAACCGTAAGACTTTCCCTGTGCAGTTGTCTTGGACTTGATGGAGACGGAGGAGATGTACTACCTCATTGTGAAGGAGCCCAAGAGATTCAAAGAAGCTTCAATGAACTGCAAGCTAAGAGGAGGCATCCTGGCCATGCCCAAAACCAACAGCAGCAACAGTCTCATGGCAGGCTACGTCAGTCAGGCCGGTCTGACAAGGGTGTACGTGGGAGTGCAGGCTCAAAGCAAGAACACGGTAAGAACTTAGGACCTTAAGACAGAAACAGTGACAATGCTGCTGCCACTAAAATCATCTGTGATGGTGTAATGGATGAGTGACAGTAGTGGAGACCAAAAAAAAAAAACCCTTTTAACTGCTGCTAGTTTTTGTTTTCTGTTTTCTGCATCAGACAGAGACAAGAACTTACACTTATGCAGACTCCACCCCTCTGTCGGGGTTTGCTGCCTGGAGTCAGGACGAGAACGAATATTCCAGATTATCTCCCACCACAAACACAAGCTGTGTGGAGCTGCTCAGCACTGGGACATGGGGTCGTGTGGAGTGTGGAGCCACCATGTTTTTCATCTGCGAGTTCCCAAAGAGCAAGAGAAGAGGAGGAAGAGGAGGAGGAGGAAGAGGGACACCTGCCTGAGCATCATTATAAGCTTGATCAAACCAAAAATACCCCCCCCCCCTCCCACCCCCCACCCAAAAAAAAAAAAGAAGAAGAAAACCTTAATCAGAATATTGGCTTCTTCATAGATATACTCAATCACAGTAAAATGTATGAGCAATCTAAGCAGTGTATAAAAATTGTCGTTAGCAAGATTTATGATTTATGGAAAAATAAGTAGTTAGACAATTTATGGGATATAAATTATAGAGATCAAAATATGGTGAGATTCCTCTTAAAAACTAAAGTAAGTTGCTAGTTCATTTTGGTTCTCGGATACAGGATCACCGACACAAGAACGCACTGAAAAATGCACATTTTAACTTTGAATGTAATCAATTATAATGTCAATATTCTTTTCATTAGTTTTATAATTCTGGATTATTGTCTATAACTTTATCTTTTACACTCTATTTTCTTGAGGGTAAATATTTTTCCTCGAGCGTTTGTAGTTTCCTTTATTAGCACACACACACACAGAGTAAATGAATTAAATTGCAGTGGGCTCTTCTTGCAGATTCTACACACAAATACATCCATGTATGCACACAAACACATGCAGACATAAAAATATGTTCTTTACATACACCTTGTCCTGCTCAGGGTCGTGGGATCTACAGGCTATCCCACCTGTTACTGGGCAAACCGCAGGACATACCGGACCAGTTGTCAGCAGCGCTGAGCAAGTTACTTCCTAAATGTAATACACTGCATATTACTAGTTACTGTCATTTCAAAGAAATTAGTTACGTTACAATATTACTGTGTTTGAATTGTAATGCACTCCACTACTTATGCATTACTTTAGCCTGGACTCTCGTCATCGGCAGTCTTTCTCTTGTCTGATCCAGCAGCTCTCTGTTTATTTGAAGCACAGCAGCGGTCCGAATGTTTCCTTACGTTACTCTTGCATATGGAGTTCTCTCTGAGTCGCACACAAATTTCACTTGATTACGATGTTCTTGTCCTGTTATCTGACAAACTGAAAATAATGTGAGTGTGTCGTTAACTGGCTATGGTGCAGCCTAATCCATCTCTGCACTTATCACCTCTGAATTCCTCTACTGACCTTTGGCCAACAGCGGGTATTTACCCTGAAGTAATTTTCTGGTGTTGGAATGTCTCCCAGTTTTGGTAAAATGTTTTTTTTCTTAAATATTGTGGAAAAAAAAACAAAACATTGAAACATGCATGACTAAAACTGGAACAAGTATAATGTTACCAATATTTTAATAGTAATGCGTTATACTAATGCGTTACAGTAAAAAGTAATGTATTGCAGTGATATAATTACTTTTGTAACGCGTGATTCCCACAATGATCTTCAGTCCAAACACAAAGCCGTCACAGAAAGAAACAATCATCCACCCTCACGCCTACTGACAATTTAGAACAAACACTTAAATGTGTTTATATCAAAGATGCGCCCAAAATAAATCTTCTCTCTGTCTGGTATGGTTATTTCGCAAACTTTTCACATGAATTTAAGACCTTAATGGGTCTTTGGACAACAATTCTTCTCCAGTGATTTACCATCATCATCAGATATATCCTGATGAATCAGTACCAAGATCTCAAAACAAACACTCTTGTGGTATCCTGGTTTCCGTGGACACGGTAACTAGAGGCACACAAGTTTGTTTTGCCTTCACTAAGGTTCAGCTAAACAAAGTTTTCGAAGCTGTTAATACCGTTCTCAGGTAGGTTTATTTTAGAGCCGAGACATGGATAACGGGAAGCATTCCAGTTCAAAAAGTGGAGACCTTGTTTAAAAATTGGCATCATGAGAAATAAAAACTAAGCTCCTCAAGGACAAAACTTTGACTGCACTGTAATTTTTTTAAATTTATTTCTGCTTTCTTGTTTGTTTTTAAACCAATACACTGGTCATGAAAATAATAATGAGCGTTTGGAAAGACTTATTACGGATCCAAATCCTGTCTAGAACATATAGAAGGAACTGTGATCTCAAAGATCTGGAAATCATTTAAGAAGAGCAGTGGTCAGAAAAGACCAGTGCGGAACTTGCAGTACATGCAACAGTGATGATTATTGACATCACACTCTGATGTGCCTGAGAGCAATGCTGCTATGAAAGGGAACCAAGAATCCATGGGCTATGGCTCCACACTCTGCCTATAATGCATCACAGAACTCAGTAGATAGTATATTTCCACATTTAGGACTCTACACACAGAGAAGTTGTTAAATTACTGGAAGAACTGAAGTTTGTCCCATAATTTTGAATCTCATTTGAAAGAATATTTGATTGTTTTATGGAAACATCTAACTCTTATGGTCTTCTGTCCCCACTGCTTGCAAAAAGCACCCAAAGTAACTTTGGACTCCCAACCCGGCCATCTCTTGTGAGAACTGTGTAGGTATCAACTGATGGCACAATGTCACACTTCAACAGTGATAGATGGTCAGTGATGAGGACAAAAAGAAGCTAACTCATGGAGCTAAAGTAGACATCATGACACATGTGACCCAGAGGCAGCAAATTAGATAAAGGTCAACTTAAAGTGCAGGTTAAAGGCAGGGTAAGGGTTTTCTGGATGATGTAATATCTGTTAATCTTTGCAACTAAACATCTTTGTTGGTGTTTAGTTACAAATATTAACAGATATTAATAGCTCCTTCTTCCCCAGTCCTCCAGAGCTCGCTGAGAAAACATGCTCCATCATGAACTCTCACAAGCCAACACACACCCCCAACCATGTGTGCATAAGTATGAACATGAACATGATCACTCCTCCTCTTATTAACTGGAGTAATGTTTGCTATGATTTAAGGGAAAAGCTGCCTGCACTGTTTCCAAATTATGGAGCCAAGCTTGTACATGTTGACCAAGTGTTTTATAACAGTGTATGTTACTCACAAGATGGGGACCCAATGACATAATGGGTTTATGAAATTGCATAATGGCTTTAGGTCACACTTAACCCTCAGCTAGCTAGCAACAGTAGAACTAAGCCTTTCTTTGCATACCATTTTTAAGTGTGTTACTATTAGCGAGGTTCTGTCAAACAGGAACCTCTAACAGGGTCGACCCCCAGTCCCAGGCCCTCCAGCCAGCATGTCTCCATTAATGCTGACAGGCAGCGTTGTATGTAAACTACCATTCCAAACCACATGGTGGCAGTAGTACACCACTTTCCCTCTTTCTCAACTGCAAAAAAAAGAAAAACTCAAGCAATAAAAGCAAAAAAAAAAAAAAAAACTAAAATGACATGAAAAATATTGGAGTAGCTAAAGATGATGTGTATGTTTGTGTTTGCAGTTTGTATAATGCGTAATGGTGGTGCTGAATATAAAAAACAACTCGTACAAGAAGCAGACATAAGGTGAATGATGTCATAACTATCCATCTCACAACGTATCCAAATACAGAGTCAACACCACCACCCCAACAATCCAGAGGTTTAGCAGGGCTGCTATAAGTTACTATCCTACTATAAAAAAAACTACCCGGAACTCCCTCTAGTGGAAATACACCTCATATTCTCTATTGACCTTTCTTCTATTAAAAAAGAAATTTGCAATAATAAAAAAAACAACTTTGCAGAACAGGTTTGGATAGTTTGGACAGTGTTGCTTGATTGTAATTTTGGTAATACTGGCACTTTTTGATATCTGCAATGACAAATAGTCATGAGAACTTGAAAGTTGTTTATGTTACAAAAATTAACTGAGCCTTCCAAAGATCAACTAATGCCTGGAATAAGATCTCAAAACCAGAGGTGAAGAGGAGAGATGAACAATCAAAACTCAGGCAAAGTGGACTGTCTATTTTCACATTAGACATTATAAGACATCACTCTGATTTACATCAAGTAAAGTTGTTTTTCTACAAAAAAAAAAGAAAAAAAAGCTTTTAAACTCTGTTCCAGAGAAGGAAAGTGAAACTTCTTGAGGCCTAATGGACTAAATGAATGAATGAAACACATACTTCCCAGAAAATCCTAACCTTTTGTCTTGACGCTGGAAAAGACCATATTGATTCAAACTGCTGGCCACATGACAACAAACAGTGTCCTCTCAGAGGTTATATCAACACTGGATCACATAACCTAAATCCAAGATAATTATTAACTGTGGCTTACCATAAGAAACTGCTCTTGTAAACTGTTGCAACCGATAAATCAGTTTACTCTTTTTTCTGATTTAAAAACTGTTCTCAAATTGATGCCATGCAACACTGGGAGTTACGTAACTGCTGTAGGGTGAATGTACTCAAAGTGGTGTCTGTTTGGAAATCAGTTTTTTTCTCTACTCAGCTGCCGCTCAGATCTTAAACTAATATTTATCTCTCTGAAACGTCTTCACTTAACAGTGTTCCTGTATGTTGAATGTTTACCACTGCTGCACACACTATTGTTTTCCAACCCACATTTCATTTAATTTCTAATGGGGATCAATGGGCTCTAGTCATGATTCAAACAGTTTGATTTTTCCCCTCACTGATGTTCCAGAGATGATGCGGTGTCTGCTGGTAGCTGAGTTTTTTTTTGTTTTTTTTTTTTAATGAAGTGCTGTGCTCCAAAAGCGATTCAGTGTGAGGAAAGTTGCTGCCTTCACTTGGTGTTGGACAAGAGAATATCAAGTGAAGGTAGCTAGTTGCAAACTTTTACAAAGGAAGCGATGACATTTATCTTGAACTGATATTGAGCGTGTGTAAAACTGGATAAGGCGTGTTATACAGCAACACCTCCCTCACCCTCTTCCTTTTATTATGGTGCACATTATAAAGCCTACTGCCCAACCCATGTAATATTCAGCAAGGGACTATAAAACTTTTTTTAAAACACAAACAAAAATCAAACTTACTATATCATAAACGATTTTATCAGACCAGCATAACAAATATTATCAATGGCAGTGGCAATATTCTTTGACTCGTCATATAGATTTAAAGCTCAATAATGTGAACTATTTTTTTTATCTTGTTGTCTTAATGTTAGCATTGTTACACATATCCGTATCGGTTTTTCAGGTTAAATGTTTGACAGCCTGCCCATGGAATCTTGAGGGCTATACATTTTACATATAGTTTTCGTTTGAATGTATTCCTGATTTTTTTTTAAGTTTGTTTTTATTTTATTGCTTTATTTTTAATACATAGATATAATTGCTGAGCTGTTATCAACGTTCCTGACATCGATTCACAAAGTGAATATTAGGATGGAGGACGTTACGTGGAGTCCTTGAATGCAGCACCGGTTTCCAGGGAGTGGCCGCTGCACCTGTCCGACCTGTTTCGGGGACACATGACTCCGGAGGAATTTCTCCCGCTGTGCCCCCTCCTTTGTTTAACGGGTAATTTCACAGAGAGAGAGGAGAGAGTGAGAGCCAGAGGAGTAGGGGACACGGAGCCGGAGCGAAGTGAGAGATGTCGGAGCCAGCCGCCAATCCCGCCGCCACCTCTTTCCCCGCGCCAGCTATCTCTTTACCTCTGGGACTGGAGGTGTTGAGGACTTACTCTGGAGCCCTGATTTGTCTGGAAATAGTAAGTGTCACATTACAAGAGGCTATTCTGTATGGTATTTGTAACTATGTCACTTACCTTTCTGCGTACATGGTTATAGTTTCTTAATGATTAGGGCTAATGATTAACTTTTGGTGATTTTAGTTCTTGACCGACAGTTTTTCCTCTTTGATGAAGACTTTGAGCTGTTTCGTGTTTTCGTGAGTGCCTTAAGCTGGACATATTTCTTCCATTGTGCTTGCCAGTCAATATACAGAAAAATATCGCTTGAAGCAGTGTTGTGAACACTGACTTTTTTTTATTTATTTTTTTATGTAACGGTAGTGGTGACAACACACTTCTGGACTTGTTCCTTTCATATTCAATAAGAGTGTAATAATGGTGTACAGATAAGTTATGGTCCGAGTCTCCATTTATAGTGCCACAACCCTGCAACGTCATGGACATACAGCCTCTAATCTTTTAATGATTTTACTGTTCATCTATTTGCAGACGGCCTTTTTTAAATAGGCTCTTGGGTGGAAACAGGTATTCAAATGCTGTTATCACAGTGTTGGCCTACCTGATGTTCAAGCTATTTCCAGTTTCTTATGCATGGCATTCTCTAAAGTGTTTGGTGTGCAATGGCACTTCCTAAATTGACATGTATCTATGAATTTCTACACATTAAATCATATCAAATTTAACACCTTATCGTGACTCGTGGCAGTAGAGCTTCTTCATCTTTTACCAGTTTGCTACACAATGAGAAGATGCAAATGATGCAAGTCCACTCATATGATACAAAACTGATCTGGACTGCAGACTACTTGTAAATGGATCCAAGTGGGCTCTTTTTGCCCTTTTGTCTGAGGATTATATAGTTGAATTTTAACACACCATAAAATTAACAACGAGTTATCATCACCATTGGAATGTTTGCTCAAATCCTGGTGGATTTTTCCGGTGTTAGATAGTCAAGCGCTGAACACCAGCGGCTCTAGGAAAGTCCTGATCGTTGGAAGCAGTTTAACAAAAAGGTAGTGTGTTGCATATTGTGGCTCCATATTGTTTTACACTTTTATTCAGTTTTTATTCAGATAGACATGTTTAACCCTAGACTTTTTTTTTGTTCAACATCAGCATATCAGATGGTGATTAGATATCCATGTTTGTTTTTATCCACAGCTATTTGGTGGTCTAGTATGGATCCTGGTGGCTTCCTCCAACGTGCCTGTGCCTCTTCTGCAGGGCTGGGTGATGTTTGTGTCTGTCACCACCTTCATCCTCTCCTCTGCCTACCTCACACTCCTCATCACTGGCTTTGCTGACCGCATAAACACAGACTGGAACTTCTTGGTAAGCTCTGGATAAATGACAGGTTTTTTTTTTTCTTTCTTTCTTTCTTCTAGCCATCCATCAAGTGAAAAAACTGGTATCCTGAATTCTCACTGTTTGTCTCTTTGGCTGTCTGAGACATTAATTCAACAGAAATGATTACTGTGTTAGACACAGCCTTTTTGTCATGAATCTACACTGGTCAAAATCTTTAGAACACCCCAGTTTTACAACTTATTTTTGTTAGAAAATTACGCAAATAAACAACTGAAGTTTAAAACAACAACAACAAAAAACCTTTGACTCAAAGTAGCCACCTTTGGCAGCTGTAATAGCTGAAAACGCTTGTGGGATTATTTCTATAATGGAAATCAAATATTCAGAAAGTTCTTCCCAACTCTGTTGCAGACGTTTCCATAAATGTGGGCCACTTGTCATTTGCTTTTCCTTGTTCCTCAAAAAAGGTCATTATTTTTCAGTTTTGGTTAATACTAGCTAACCACTGGAAGATCACTAGCTACCTTTATACCATTTTGAGCTATTCATTGGACTTGAAGCTTTTGAAAAATCAATAAAAAAATTTAAAAAAAACTGGAAGAATTGAGGGGGTTGTAAAACATTTGACCAGAAGTATAGATCTTTAGCTTTGATTATGAAACATTCTTTCAGCTCAAAAGTGGCATTTTCTGTTCCTCACATACTTCATTTATTTAAAAGGAGAAACTGATGAAATGTTAAAATGACTTTTTTGTGACATTAACAGTGACACACAAGCTGCGACACTTAAATGAAACGTAACTGTTTGCTGATATTGATGTTGATGTACATTTCAATACAATAAAAGCTTTAACAGTGAAACTTAGCAGAAGCATATTTACTTGAACAGCAACAGTTGCTGTTACTGTTACTGTTAACTAATAGCTGGCCGTTCCGTCTTAATTTAATGTTTGTCGGACTCGAGTGAAGTGACAGCAGTGCGTAAATATTTTACACATTTATGACAACCAACATGAGAATTTGTAACTTACCATCAAACTCCACAAAACATTGACTGCCATCAATAGGTTATCTATGTAATGTTGGTCAGATGTTGGCTACTCCCCAGTCCTCCCATCTTCTTCTTCTTCTTCTTCTTATTGGATTTTATGACAGGTGGGCTCCAACTCTTAGATGCATTATCGCCATCTACTGTGCCGGAGTGTGGGCCAAAGTCTTTTCCCAAACTGCTTAATCTATATTCTTGTGTATAAACCCATTTCCCCTAAAAAAAAAAAAAAAAAAGCTTTATTTATCGTGTCAGGCTTAATCAACACTCTATTTATAATATTTATAATGTCTCCACACCATGTTTCCTTAGCTCTTGTTTTAATTTTCCTCTACCCACCCTATACTTTTCACAATGAATTGTGACGTGCTCTGCTGTCTCCATATCCATGCCACACTCACATCTACCTGTTGGATGTTTACCCACCAAATGTAAAGTTTTATTTAACCCTGTATGTACGAGCCGTAACCTTGTCATCCTTACTTGTTATTTTCGACTTTCTCCAATTATTTCCATTTTCCCTACTTTACTCTGTATTAGAAATAAATGACGACCTGTATTTCCCTTTTCCCAGAGCCGCTGCCATTCAGATTTAATTAGGATCTTAATAACAGATTGTATCTCAGACTTACTAAATGCAATTTCCATCATTCTAACTTGTTTTAAAAATAATTTAGTAAGATGGTCTGCCACCTCAGTTCCCTCTATCTCTTTATGAGCATATACCCACATAAACTTAACCTTTACTTGCAACTGTGTAAGTCTAAAAATAATTTCATAGATTTCATCCACCAATTCCAGATGGCTTTTGGGTGAAAGATTCATAATAGACATTAATGTTGACAATGAATCTGAACATATAAGTGCTCCTTGTATCCTGTTTTGCTCTACCTACTGCAATGCCATCAAAATTGCCAACATTTCCACCTTATACGCAGATAAATGATCAGATGTTCTTTGCTTCATAATTATATTTGGCTCAGGAATAACATAAGCAAATCATGTCTTACCTGAATCCAAATCCTTTGACCCATCTGTATGTATAACAAGAAAGGATCTATATGTACTCTTTATTCTATCGTTTACAAAATCTACGCAGTCGTTATTTTTATTACTCCGTACTTCTAGACCTCTAGATCTACGTCTACCTTTGGAATCAACCAGAAAGGTGTAACTGAATATGGTACAGAAGGACAATACCTGTTTTTTCTGTATCCCCATCTCACTAGCATTTATTTGCTGCCCAAGCAAAGCAGTCGACTTTAGCCATTCCCACTACAGCTGGATGGTGCTCTGCTTTATGTCCCTGCAGACATGCCCAGTAATTCATCATGATTTGCCCATATCCCAGTCCCCCCTTTGCAGAATCTTTTTAAACCATCTTCTTTCTCTGTAAATTCTGTTGATTACTGGCAAATTAGGGCCCCAAACTGGTTGGGAATGGAACTGCATTGATCTGTTTGTTGCTCTTGGAGGAAAAAAAACAACAGTGACAAGAGAAGGGCACGTTGGCATAGCTTTTGACTGTAATTTTCTTTAGTCTGCTATGATAAAATAGGTTTAAATATATTTTATTTTCTGAATGTATTTTTGCTCGTCTTGAACCTCAGAAAAACAAAAATTCTCCTGAGATACACAAGAAGAAGCTGACTTATCACCAGTGCACCTGTTGTATTACTCACATAAACCATCATTAGTTCCTTCACATCATGTACAGCATCACTGTTACATCCATTTTTATATCCGACTGTTGATTCAGTCATAGTTGTTCATTGATTTATTTTTAGCATGAGATAGCATGTAAAATATGTTGAAAAAACACTGCTTTTTGGATGCTCACTTATGTTTTAAAAGAAAAGAGAATCTGCCTGTTCTATCAAGTTGACAGTTTCCTGAGGTCTTAGTTAAATGTTCCTGCCATGCTCTTGTCAAAAATAATATCACCAATCGACCCAACCCCACCCCCCTCTTATGAAACCTCTGGGCATTCCACTTTCGTGGTACAGCAAATGCTGCGTGACGGGAAGCAGATGAAGATAAAAACTAGGGCACCGTGATGTCAAAATACGCGGGAAATCTGAAACAAATGAAATATTTTCAGATCCAGGCAGCTTAAAACGAAGCGACAGGGTTGTGTTATGGGTTACTTTTTGCACCGGTAGTCACTACAGATACCCACATAAATGCTCTTAAGCATAGAAAATGTGTTGTTGTTTTTTTCTTACATCATATGTCCACTTAAATGTCATCAGGTGTATTTTCTTCACTGAAGTGACAGAGGAGCAAGGCTGGTTCTCATATTGAATTTAACTGCATCATACAGCATTTCACGTGACAAAATTCTCATGAACTTAGGGAACTTTAGGATTCAGGAGGTTAAAACAAGGAAATATGCTTTAAATGTCCCCAATCAATATAATAGCCTTAAACAAGGAAAGACTGGGAGCATATGATCTTACTGTAGCACATTAAGTATTCCAATCCGACTGGCTTCTTAGTCTAAAAACTAATTACTGTGATGAACCTACTGTGCTCAGGAAATGTTATAGCCTTTAGAAAAAGTCTAAAGCAAACATGCAAAATGTGTAAAAAAAAAAAAAAAAAAAAAAGGCTATTTTTGCTTTTGGTTTTTTGTTAGTTTTGGTGTTTTTTTGTTTTTTTTCGTGGGATAAAATATTCAAAAAAAGAGAAAGGGTGCCGTGTTCTTAAGTTGTCATTGTAGTAGACTGGCGTCTGTCTGGACCTTTGCACAGAGCCGGCCTCTCCTCAGGCTCCAGGCCCTGCTCCCTGGACTCGCCAGGCATGTGGGGTTGTTTGTTTTCAGCCGAACAATGAGTGACATGGATGATGAGCTCACACTAAAAATCAACAAAGGCCCGCCTGTAGTCCCTTCAGTTTCACAGAGGCGGCGACACAAACTCACATTAACCCCCGTCCTTGTCCAACGCACACCCCTCTCACTCCTTCTTTCTTTGTGTCTTTGTTTTGCATCTTTTTCTTAATATTGGCATCTTCCCTTTGATACCTGTAAGCTTTTCCACATGCTTGAGTTTTGAATTCTACCTTGGTGTGAAATTTGCTGTGATTGCTGCATGTTTGGTGCTTTGTGGACAGTTAATTGAAAAGGTTGATTTTTATTTATTCATTTATCTTTTGACAGATTTGAGGGATAGTATTGATAATTCCAAAAATATAATAGTATCCAAGGTATCAGTGAAGAAAGATGGTCCACCGCAGCACTAAATGCCAGATTAATGAAGATGATATCGCCCAGTAGGTGCTAATGAAAAACAGATGAGAATCCTTTGTGTAGACTGAGGCGGCAGACTTTAGTAATAAACATTTGTTTCTTATTTGTGCATTTGGAAGTGGATAGCCAAATTTAACTATGGTTAAGCAAGTTTACAAAAAAGGAAAGTAAAAAAAAAAGTGCTGCTTAATGTAGTTATTAACACCTGAAAGTAGAAAGTTCTGAACCTCTTGTTTCATTTATTTCTAATATAGTTCTCCTTTTTATTCTTGTCAGGATGTGGTTTACCATTTCATAGCCTTGCTGTTATACTTTGCTGCTTTTGTCCTGGAGGCAGCGACTACAGCAGCGAACGGAGGAGCCCACATTAATCAGCATTCCAACACCACTGACTCCATCCTGTGTATAACCTACCCCCGGGGCAATATATTTACTGTCATGAATTACACACAGTACAGTATTAATGTGGTGGCCACGGTAAGTCTGTAACTTTGCTTACAACATGCATAATCTGTGTATTTTTATTGTGAAAATAAAATTCATATAGACTTAGTTCAGTATAGCGTGATGTAAATCATACAGACTATTTCAGCTTAATTAGAGGAGTTAATGAAAGCACTGTAGGAGGTAATATTACAATATTACTCATTTATTTTGATTATTTTTGTATTATTCTTTTTTTCTGCAAGATGCAATACCAGTAAGAAGTTTAGACATAGCTACCTGTTCATTTTGAGTGGGGTTGGTTCTTTGTTTGTGTTTTGTCATTGTTTTTATTGTAAATACAACCCTCGTTCCAATGAAGTTGGGACGATGTGTAAAATGTAAATAAAAGCAGAAAACAAAGATATTTAGCAAGATATTTAATGTTCAAACTGATGTGTGTGTGTGTGTGTATGTATGTATGTGTATATATACACACACACATATATATATGTATGTGTATATATAAATTAACAGAGAATAAAATGTGCACTAAGGCGTGTCTCAGACTATTTTATTCCAGGCCTGTCATCACCATGGTTACCATTAAAGAGCCGGTTACCAGCTCTGTTGTCAGATTTTGTAAAATAAAAAAAGTGAATGTTTGTAACTTTTATCAAAAAATAGCAGCTTTTGTACTAAAATCTTTTTTTTCCTCCATGTATAATAAGAGATTTAAAAAAAAGATTTTTTGTTAAAAAAAAAAAAAAAAGGATAAAGTAATTTTTTGACAGAATCTCAAATTTTACAAAAATTTCAACCTTTATCATAAAATTGAGATTTTTCTACTAAAATTACAATTTAATCACAAATCTATGAAAATGTTAACCTAAAACCTTGTCCTAAAATTATATTTTTGTTTGTCATAAAAACATAGATGGGCAACATAATATATAATAGCGGGTATAGCAACTTTGTCTTGTAAAATCTTTTCCAAACATTTAATCCTGATTTCCACCTCAGTTATTCTACTTTTTGATGTCAGTACTGCATCAAACAGTCGTATTGAAATCTTGTCTTTGTGCTCTCATGCTGCGAGGTTGTTTTCAGCAGCTTTGCCGTCTTCTTCCATCCATCTTTTGTTTGAAATGTCAGTGTTCTGTGGCTTTCTGGATCCTGTTTTGTCACGCATCATCCCTGGTTTTGTAACCTTCAATTAATCCTCACGTCTTCCGTTTGGTAAAGTGTGAAAGGATGTAGGTATCATTTCCATGGTAACGCCCGTCCCTCTGCTCCTCTGCTCCTCTCCCTCTCATCACAGCCGACCGCAAGAGCTTCTGCACCATCCACAGCACGGGCTACCTGAAGAGCTGGCCCCCCACCAAGATGGGGCTCGACGAGGACAACGAGCCGGACAACGAGGGCTGCAACCTGAGCTGCCTGGTGGCCATCGGCCGCCTGCACCCCCACATCGTCCCCCAGCCAAGCCTGGCAGAAATCAGGGTGAAGCCCACTGAGTACGTCTCCCGGCACGCCATCGACGGCAAGTTTGTCTTTGTCGACCAGAGGTGAGAATGGGGATTAAAACGTCTTTGTTTAATCTCTGTTGTTGTTTTGGATTCTGTCAGAAGAGGTGTTTTATTTTAACTGAAATAGGTTATTTATAAAGAAGTGCAAACCACAGTAAGTGGCGTAATGGATCGTAGACAGGAAGTTTAACGTCTCGTTTCCACGCTAGCCCATCAGCGTTGGCGAACAGACCGGTGCGCTCATGAGAGACTTGTTTATGAAAATGGTTTTAAGGAAAAACATAATGCTGAGTCGTTCAGCTCGAGAGAAAACAAAGCTGATCTTTCATTTAAAAGATGCCTCAAAGAGGAACAAGAACTGGGAACTAAAAGTAACCGTGTCAGAACTTCTCTCTTGGTCACAAAAGTGGGTTTAGAGCACATGTGGACAAACTGTGACCCGGTCCTCAATAAATGAAGAATTCATGAAAGACTCATTTTGAGATGATTTAAGGAAGTCATCTATATTTATAATCTCCTTGACTACAGCAGAGAATGTCATTTATGGTTAGATCAGATTAAAAATTTTCTTAATGTTGATAAATCGTTGATAAGGTCCGAAGTTTTCAACAGTCTTTGTCTCTAAAGACTGCCAACTAGTGGCTGTTTATGCCTCTAGTTGCTGCATCCTACACGCAGAACCTTTTAATAACATTCATTTGTTTTGTTTTTTTTACATTATTCTGTGCAGTTATGTAACTGGCAGTTTTAAACATAACTATGTCTAGCGTTTATGAGCTGAAGAAAGCACTTTTGAGAACTGGTGATGGATGAAAGACCTGGAAGACGGATACTGAGACAGCTGATGTGTCTTTGTCCCTTCCAGAGCCACAGCTATCCTAGCGTATCTGCCTCAAGAGCTGCTCGGGACCTCCTTCTACGAGTATTTCCACCAGGATGACATCAGCCACCTGGCAGAGTGTCACCGACAAGGTATGTTCTGAAAAAGCTCCGCTGGGAGAAGATGGGAGGCTTTGAAATCTCCTGCTCTCTGTTTCAGCTCTCTGCTTCTACTGTCCACAGTGCTGCAGATGAGAGAGAAGATCAACACCAACTGTTACAAATTCAAAATCAAAGACGGCTCCTTTATTACATTGAGGAGCAGATGGTTCAGCTTCATGAACCCCTGGACCAAGGAGGTGGAGTACATCGTCTCTACCAACACCGTTGTGTCGTAAGTTGACTGATTCTGAATCTTTAAGCATCTCCAGAAGGTGAAACATCAGCTGCTGTCAGATGTCCAGTGGTTCCATGCGTGTTCTTGTTTTGTTTCTTTTCCTCTCAGGTGTCCTATGATGGAAGGATCAGATTACCCTCAGTCTGCCGCCTCTCCACAGAGTATGGATAGTGTTCTTACCTCAGAGGGTAAAGTGCTTCTTTCACTCTTTTATGAATGATTATTAGAAAAAAAACAACAACCCTCAATGCTACAACTGCAGTTCATCTCTGCTGTAAATCCAGATGTTGCCTCACTGAGCAGGTTTCTCACGTCCTGGGTGCAGGTGGCGGTCGGCGGGCGCTGCAGACTGTACCTGGCATCCCTGGTGGTACGAGAGCAGGAGCTGGGAAGATTGGACGGATGATAGCGGAGGAAGTGATGGAGATCCAAAGGTGTGAGAGGCAGAGCAAATTTCTTTTAGTGATTTATTTTCTTTTTTTTGGGGGGGGGGGGGGTAGTCAAGCAGGAAAACTCTGTTGGTCCTGTGATGGAAAATCACTGTGGCCTAGTTTTTCTTGCAGATCATGGCGATGACGCAGAGAGAAGCCTGCTGCACACGCTGGCAACTAAAAAGAATCTGTGACAAATTGTGTGCAGAGTTTGACCTTTTTCAGACTCCACATTTATTCTGCTCTCAGTCATTTTTAGTCATTTGAATAACGTGAGTCAAGAGGAGAATCACCATTTCTGGCTGAAATGATCAGTGTGTTCACGCTGAAAGTCTTCTGTTTGGCTCTGAACCTTCTTGTTAAATGCCAAAAAGAAACAAACACATTGTGTACACAAATAGATGTAAGATAATTCTATTGTTAGAATGACTCACCCTCCAAATATGCTTCAATTTGACTTCATCGTGCTGTTTTCTGGTCAGAGGGATTTTTCTTTCATTTGTACATTAATCTGAGGTCAGTAACTGTTATTGGAGGAGAAAATGATGATGATCTTGTAGAATTGTCAGGTTCACAGTTTTGGTTTTCTTTTTTTTTTTTTTAACTTTCTATCCACTGAAAAGACTATAACTAAGACAAAACATCTGATTGATTTAAACATTCTGATTTAAAGCTGCTCTATGTAGCCATACCACTGATGACCACATGGGGGCACTAACATCTGCTCTTTTGACAAGGACCAGTGACATTACTGTGATAACATTTAGAGGTCTCAGGTCAGGGGGCTCGCTCGTCAATCAATCAAATTTTTTTATAAAGTGCTTTTCATACAGATGTAACACAAAGTGCTTTACATAATAAAAACAACAAATAAAACAACAGATATAATAGGATATAAAAGGATATAATAGAAGTTAAAAAAATAAAAAAGCACACAAACTCATGACCCCTCATGTGATGTGCCTCCCCCATGTGGTCATAGGTGGTATAGCTGCATGGTAGCTTTGATTTGTTAATAATTAACAAAAAAAAAGGTATTTCAGTATTTCTGAGTCAATATAACCATCCGTTTGTCTCTCAGGATTCGAGGCTCCTCCCCCTCCAGCTGTGGTTCCAGCCCCCTAAATATTACCAGCACCCCTCCACCTGACTCCTGCTCCCCGGGGGGCAAGAAGGTAAAAACGCAAACAGTTCAGTTTTAAACTTGCACCCATTTCCTTTCATCCATTCGGTTTTCAGATAACACGTGCAAACACAAAACAGCCCAGCAGAGGCGCTACAGGGCTGGTCCACGTCAGAAGAGGTGCTAATAATGAGAGAACCTGCTGCACCTGCATACGTCTGTGGGAGCGCACAGCAGCCGCTTCCTCGTCACGTTAGCTGCTCAAATCCAAACAGCAGCTAGCTTTTATCAGACCATTTCTCACCAGCACACAAGCTCGGTCTCACATCACAAAATAATGTCTCGCTGATGTTCACATTTGTCCTGAACCTGATCAGGCCTCGATCTGGAGCGTCCATTTGCAGTTTCTTTTTTTTTAAAGCTGCACATAAATATGAATGTAAAACAGGTCAAATGCTTAATTATGCAAACTTGATTTGTGCTTTTCCCTTCATCCTGAATTCCTTCTGCATCGTGTGTGGAAATGTTCGGTTCTGAGACAGAGGAGGTCCATTCTTCGTATAAATACTCAGTCCAGGTTGGACCTGATCTCATGCGTCTTTGTTCCACCTCCACAGATTCAGAACGGCGGGACCCCTGAGCTGCCGAGCACAGGGATAATTCCTGGACCTGATTCAGTTGGCTACCCGTACTCCAATCAGTCCATCATGAGTGAGTCCAACAACACACACTCGTCTTTTGAGACTGTGCGTAATCTTTTCTGAGTCTAGTTGTCCTCATCAACCCCGTCCTCTGTCCAGGTGACAACTCCCACCTGAGCATAGACATCATGGACGAGCCCGGTTCCAGCAGTCCCAGCAACGACGAGGCGGCCATGGCGGTCATCATGTCCCTGCTGGAGGCGGATGCCGGCCTGGGCGGCCCCGTCGACTTCAGCGACCTGCCCTGGCCTTTGTGAGAGAGCTGGAAGGGGAAACGGAGTTCAGACTGAACTCTGGCCGCCACGTTTCCTGCCCTCCGTACACGACTACAGCGCAAAAACACCCGTCTCCACAAGCGAGTATTTTAAGTGAAAAATCTCTAGATACTAAAGATTTGACTTACACGGAAGAAGAGATCATTTCTCAGATTTCGTTTCCAGCTCCAGCTGAAGGCCGACTCCTACTTTTTGATTCATCATTCCCTGTAGGAGGACCTGAATTTAACTGAGGGGAAACAGTAGGAGTTTTAAACAGTTCCCACTCCAAAAACAAAGTTAGATTTTTACAGTACTGGTTTCCTGCAGATCAGGCGCTCCCTGAGACCGTTACTCTAACAGATGGAAACAAATGTTGCAGAATTGTGGTGCTAACATTATCGACGCTCCTTCACCGACTGACTTCTGTGGAGCAGTGGACCTCACCGTTGTCGGGCCAACAGCTAGTCCCAGACTAGCAGATGGACTTCTGGGTGTTCGTGGACACTGAAGTTTGATGTGGGGGTGGACTGGTGTTGAGCGGGGAGCGCTCGGCGTCTCAACAGGCCTGCTGCTGCTCCCCGTCGCCCTCCAGCTGCATTTAACGCGCATCCTCTGGAAACACTTCACCGATGGAAAATTCACAAATAGATGTTTTTCACTTATTTAAGCTCATTCTAAAATTTGAAAAAGAATCATTTTAGGGGGGAAAAAAAGCAAAATCCACTTTAGCTGCTGTTTGCTCCTCTTAACAGCGTCAGTGACTCTGCAGATCATCCTGGAATCATGGTTTTGTCAAAAAGAGCCGAGCTGAGTCCGTTTCAGTTTTCTTTTTTTTTTTTCTTCTCTTTTTTTTTTTTGTGGTAGTGACTGATTAATGCTTCAGAGGGGGTCTTCACAAGTCCAAACTAGTGAAATGTGTCTCAGGCAGAAAACAAAGATCCACTTTAATCTGATCCAAACTGGCAGCAGACGATGCAACACCAGTTAAAAAAAAAACCAACAAAAAAACTTTAGAAGAATAGATGTTATGAGATTGCAAATCAGTAAAATGACTTTATACACATGTGAACGATTATATTAAAAAAAAAAAAAAGCATCTTTTGCCTCCAGTCTACCAAAATCACTCGCATCATCTTCGGCAGGGGCTGAAGTGTACCAGGACTGTAGGACTTTTATATTTTTTAGGATTTAGAAACGGACAGTATAAATAAGATGGAAAATAAACGCACCAGTTGAGACATCTGCAGCAAACTGGATCCAGTCTGGTCCCTAGATCCTGGGTGGACTTGTGAAGACCCGCAGCTCTGTCGCCCCGTAGCGTCGATGGCGAGCGTGACGCAGCAGAGGAGGGAACGAGAGCTCGGCTGTTTTCTCAGTCTCAGAGGGACGCGGATGGACTCTTCAAGTGCTCTTCTATGAGAACATGTCTTCACTGCCATTTTACTGAGGACCGCTTTCTCCAGGTCAGCACCTTCTGGAGCTCACAGGGTCTCCACCTGCTCACCTCCTCCTAGAATATTTAAGCACTTCAAGACTGTTGGTCACTAAACTAAACTTTGATTTCTCTGACGGATCACTTTTTTTTTTCTCTTTTAAGTACAGAATGCCCTGAAAATGTTATTTTAACCTCAACTTGGATTCACCCTCCTTAAAAAGTTACCCACCTTCTGACTCCCACAAATAGAGAAGCTAAAAAAAAATAATCTTACTAAAGTTTTTCTCAGTACGTCGAGCTAAAAAGTGCAGTTTCTCTCTGGTCTGATCAGATCAGCAGACGTGCTGTCAGCTCAGAGCGTTATAAACGCAGTCGAGGAGCAAGTTTAGGGACGTTTAAAGACGGAGAGATGAGTAAACGGTGGTCGGGACAGACGACCAGCCAGGAGCGTCTGAACGGCAGTCTTCATGTCGGTGTCCGTCTTTCCTTCATAATGATGCGTGTCCTCAACGCGACCTGTTCACCTCGCCGGCTCTCTGCTGCTCACAGTCTTCAAGTCGGCCTGATCAGAGGAGGATGTTGAGGGAAACGCTTCTCTACGTTTGGACGTCCTGCTGCCTGCCGGAGCCGAGTCGCTTAAAACGATCACGAAGGAATTCATTTAGATGCTCGTGTGCTTGTTTCTCCAGACGTAAGAGGATATTTCTATGTTTCCAGAGACACTAAAGCTCCTTTAAACACTTCTGATTGATTCTCAACAAAAGAATCGGTGACTTTCACACATGAGTTGCTAAAGAAATAGACATTAATAACAATTAATGTACAATAATTAAAAAAATAAAGCTTGTTTTGCATTTTGGAAATGCACTCAGGAGAGAGAATAAAGCATGTCGAATTATGCTCAAATCACATTTTAAAAATTTTATTTGAAGTCTAATTTATGATAATACACGAGAAATATCTACTAAAATGTAGAGAAGCAGGTTATCGTGATTTATACGAAAGCTAATAAGTGTTTTTTTTAATTTTGCAGTGGGTCAACCGAGCGATTCAGTTTTTCTTTTAATCATAAAAGTTGACGTGTAACGAAAATCTGATTATTATGGAAATTTTCTTCTCAGCCAAACACTCGTTCCGACTTTAAATTGTATCCCATTAAGGAATTAAAAAAAAAAAAAAAAACATGCCCAGCAGTTCCAGTTCTGACTCAGGCTCCGCCCCGTTCACCCTCCTCCAATTAGGCTGCAGCTGGCGAGGTCCTGTCGTATCTAGTGGTTTTCTGTTTCAATGTTTTTACGACACACTACAATAAAGTGTTGCCCTTGTTGATATGCCCCTCCCCTCCTGACAATAATGTATCAAATCTATAAATATTATCATGTTAAGAGTATACTTTATGCAAATATATATGAGTATGATGAGTGTATTGTATGTATCAGCAGTGAAATATTTTTAAAATAAAATTATTTGTTTCTGTCATAGTGGACGTGTCCGTGTTTTATCTCTCAGCCAATCGGTGCAGACCTGCAGTATTTTTAAATAATGTTGCCATCCAGCTGCTGGAAGAACTGCAGAAGCTGCACATCTGCAAGCTCCCTCTCTCCTCCAGCAGCTGATTGGAGGTCAGTGACGGGTGCAAAAAAACCCTCTTTCATTACTCGATGACCAAAGAATTAAAACCCCACTTTTTCAGGGGGCTTGAAAAGTTATTTAGAGCACGAGCGAGCACTTTGAACCCATGCATTAAATAATAAAAGGTAAAGTGGCGGTGGCGCATGCATATTTCATTCCCCAATTTCCATCTCTGAGTCAGGCTTTTTCCGGCTGTTAAACATTTCCTTCATCTTCTGCCAGGCCTTAAGAAAACCATCACTCCTGGCTTAAAAACCCAAACCACGTTGATCCTCAGGCTCTGCATCTCAGAGAAGAGCGGCTGCTTCTGCAGCGTTTTCAGTCTAAATGCCTTTTTCGAGCGTTTCAAGCTAAAACTGCAGTAAACCACCGTCTTCATACCTCAAAGATCACTAATCACAATTATTAATGAAGGTTTTCATAGTGTGACTTTAAAATGCGACATTCAAATAATAAAGGAGTCGCAACAGACTTTTAAATAATCCCCTTCTACTTACTGTAATTCCTCTCGAGATTATTCAAGCAAGTGCTTTCATGTGAATCAGTAATGCCTGATCATTCGTGTCTTCATTCAATTAAATCATAAAATTAATTTAGTTATGTTCCTTTCAATTTAAATTCAGTTTTAGTTATGAAGGAAAAGAGGGAGATGAGACAGAGAGGAGGGAAATACATAAACGAGGTGGTTGGAGGGTGGGAACGCTGCTCAGCCATGTTGGTGTCCTGCAGAGGCACCTTTGACCTTTTCTCTACTTCTGAAGATAAAGGGGAGCTCCAAAAAAAAAAAAAAGTGTTTGAGGGGAAAAAAACAAAACAAAAAACATGGCTCTTTCAAAAGACTGGAGGAGGTTGATAAAATGTTCATGAAAGCCGATCTTTTCAGTCATCTCTAAAACATCTGCAACAGCACTTTGTCCTGATTTTTTTTTTTACTTAACTGGATTTTATGGTTTGAGGAGATTCTTGTGCTAATGCCTGTTGTAAAAAAAAAAAAAACAAAAAAAAAGTTTTTCCAAATTTCTGTGGTAAAATATCAGATACACAACAGCTTCCTACTCAGAAAGGTCTTGAGGTGGATTCATGCCGCTACGTCAAAGCTGCATGTGGGCAGCGTCACCTCTGGCGTTTAAACTTTAATGCAGGTCGTTTTTCTGGACGTGGCAGAAAACAAGGAAATAGTGGCGGGAAAATCAAAAACAGAAGAACAAATCCACTAATCATGTGAATCACGATAAATCAGCCTTTCACAGCTCTGTTCAAAGAATTTAGCATATAAATATCTATATTGATCTGTTCTGCCCTTTTATAAACTAGATCACCACAAAACATTGAGATAAACTGTTTCTTCACCTTCCTTCATTGTTTGTTTTTTTTTTGGTCCATTGTTTATTGAAAAATATTAACTGGACCTGGTCATGTATGCTACCAAGAAAATACAAAAATAAAATTAACTGTACTGATAAAAACCTCTTAAAGTATGCTTGTACGTGTTGTAAAAACCATGATGAAAATTTTTAATCAATCAATAAATCTCCCCAAAGCCAAATGTTTTTTTTATTTGGTCTGAGAGAAAAGTGATCTTGAATATTTTGATAGTTATACATTGATAATTTATTTAGAATTTAGCAGCATCATGAACCTAATTTCAGTCCGTTCTTGGCATCCTTTAATATTCATGTAGATCAAGTTTAGTTCCAACTTTATCTTCATCATCTGTCATAATTACATTATTAGTTAAGAAATAAAAGACCTTGTAGCTGAGAGGCCACTCAAAGATCCTTCCTTTCATACTTCATTTAAATAAGGAAAAAAAAACAGTGCAGGTTTTGTGAATAACATTTATTAGAAAACGTGTTTGACATCTTTTCTGACATCCTGTACGTTTGCAGCAGTGCAGCGCAGTCCCCACTCAAAACGGTAAAAACTTGATTCAGAAACAAAACAGGAGTGCAACACTTTAAAAAGAATCTCTTGTCATGTGTAAACTTATACATACATATATATATTTTACGTACACTGGAAAAAGTGAATCTTTTATGAATAGTACAGTTGAACCTCCCCCAAAATAAACTGAAGAGGTGCTGAAATCCACTTTCCCAGTCAGGTGCAAAAACCCACTGAACACACACAGACGCACTCGCAGCACTCACACATGCGTCATTGTAAAGTATAACAGTACTTTGTCTTTCCTTCTTCGTCATGTACAGAATGCAACTAAACTCCTTTGGTCAGATAAAACAATGAGCTGCGGCCACGTCCACACTGGTACGTTTTCATTCCAGAACGAAACCGACCACAACAGCGCTGCAGCTGCGTGTGTGTGTGTGTGTGTGTGTGTGTGTGTGTCATCCAGACTTCAGCTGCATGAAAGCTGATTCTGAAGGCAACAAACCCGACGCCGTCGTTAAGGTGCACCTGTGTGTTGCCTCCTGGTGACAATCGCAGGCTTTTCTAAACGCTCCAACACGATTTTGCTTCAGCAGCGTGGATGCCAGGTCTAAAGTCTGGGATATACTAGTTATTTTTGTTTTTGTTCTGGTCACAGTCAGAAAAAACAACACCAGCGTCATCGGAGATGTTGGATTAGACCTTGAAATCACTGTCGTCAGGATACGAGTTCGTCTCGTTTTACTCATGTGAGAAACATCGGTTGTATTCTTCGTACGTACGTACGTTGTAATGTCCCTACTTTAACACAACCAACAGCACACGCAGCTAGCGGTTGTAGATAAAGATCGTAACTGCAGAAGAGCTTGGTGGTCAGCTGTTACAATGACCTACACTAGAGCCTCTAGTGCTCAAGTGGATATTGCATCTCACGAAAGGGTTAATTAATTTTTTTTTTTTTTTCGATTACATGCAAGACCGATGTGCCAAACAAACGCTGTATTAGCCACGATGCGATGGCGTTTGTGTTGTTAACCGCAGATATATTTCAGGCATGACTGTGGAAGGTTTAAATGAAAACGTACTTGTGTGGACGCAGCCTGAGTGAACAGAGCTGAGTGAGGACGCCTGCTGACTAGTCCTCGTCCACCTGGACGCCTGCTGACTAGTCCTCGTCCACCTGGACGCCTGCTGACTAGTCCTCGTCCACCTGGACGTCTGTGTTGGCTGAGAAGCTGCAGCAGAGGTGCAACAGAAGGCAAAATGGTGCTTTGCCAGATTTTAGGAGAACCTCTGGGAGTCTGAGGGGAAGAAAAAGTCTGTGCTCACATGAAAGCAACAATTGGCCAGAAGTGCTTTAACTGTTTAATGTCAGATCGGATGTGCTTATTGGCTGTTACAGGTGATCAGGTGATTGTGCATCCTCATGTTGGTACGCTCATGCTTAAGAAACTATTTGGAGCGTTTCTCCTCCTCCTAATGTGTGTCTGTGTCACGAAAGCACTTGTTGCTGGTGCTGTGAACACGAGGGGAAGGCAGAGGTGGACAGCCAGCTGAGTCAAGCAGAGGGGGACGGTGTGTCCGGGTCTGGCTCGTAGTGGTAGGTGGCCTGAGTGTGGCTGCTGCTGCTGTGCTGCTGCTGGTTCAGGCTGTCTGGAGCCTGCTGGTTCACCCCCTCATAGGCCTGTGCTAGCTGGGGGCCCGGGCCGTTCTCCAGACCCGGCCTAATTCCAGGTTGGTGGGGGTCACTGGAGCCAGGTGGCTGGGGCAGAGTGTCTAGCTCGTCTACCTGCGGCCCTGGAGGGTGCATGACCACCAGCTGGTCCTGGGGAATGTCTGCAGCAGCTGCAGCCAGGTTGGTGGTGGACTTCGATTTGACACACTGGAAGTCAACATGGCGACTCTTTCCTTCCTCCTTCTCCCAGGACATGCGGATGAAGGGACGCTGGACGTAGTTGTAGATGACCTCGGGACGGCCTCCAGGACGTCGCTTCACCTTCTCTTTATAGGTTGGGTATCCTGGAAAAGATGAAATGAAGATTTAAATAAAAACAGTTAGTGGAAAGGATCAGAGGCACGCTTGTAAAAGTCAAGATGCCAAAAGACCAAAGTTCTGGCAGATGCAGGCAGCATCTTGTAAAACAGAAATTTATTGTTCTTATTTAACAATGGAAGCGCATTAGCAGGATTTATATACATTAGTGAGCCTGAACAACGCTGATTCAGTTAGAATGATATTGATCTTCTTGTCCAAAACCCAGGAGAAAGAACAAGAATCTTACTTCCTTAAAAGTGTTTTAGGGCTCAGTTTGAACTTATCTTTCCACAGATGTGAGCCTGTAATTCAACTTTAGCTTTCTAAAACTATCTCACACTCACCCACAGGGGAAGTTCCTCTTAATACTTTTGACGAGTGAAATGTTATTTTACACCCCCCCCCCCCCTTTTTTTTTTCCAGGGATTCATCTTTACCATCATTTTTTAGAGCCCATCCTCTTTTCTAAAATTGCACATTTATTCTAACATCTTTGTCATTTCAAGCTCTTATTAACTTATTCTAAAATTTTGATGGTGCAGAGAAACTTTGACCCGGTTCAGACCTGGTCTTAACATGCTTCCTGGTGCAGGTGTGAAAGATCACCGAGATGCATGTTCATGCTCAGTTTGAACTTCTTCTTCTTAGATTGCTGTTTGGCTAATTTTCCTTTCAAGTCAACAACAACATCATCACCCCAGCAGGACCCAGCATCCTTATGGCAGGACCAGTATCACCACAGTAGGATCCCAGCATCACCAGAGCAGGACCCAACATCACCACAAGACGACCCAGCATGTTCGGTCCTGCTGGTCACCACAGCAGGACCGAACATCACCGTGATATGACCCAGCATCACCACGGTAGAACCCAGTACTCAGTTTTGACATTGCCAGTTAGTGCCAGTAATCTGCTGCGAGCTGTGTTTCTGTATTGTAGGTTGTTATATTCTCTCTCACTCTGTTTAATCATTTAAAGTCTTTTTGTTACGTGTCAGTGAGCCGCGTGATAATGAAACATCTTCAGAGTCGAGCACGTCACCTACAGAGCCATGACATCAGCATGATGCAGAGACAGAGGACATTAACCCTTTTCAAACCAAGACAAATACTGCTAAGAACATTCTTTCCTTGTGCCACCTGTTTTTCAACACAGAGCACCACCTCCAGTGTGACTTCAGCCACCTTCATGGCTCAATCAGACTCCATGAATAGACAATGAACTTTCCAAAATGCAGAACTAATGGATTAGACGGTATAGAAGAGATGCAACCAAAAGCATCCAGTAACTGACAGACCCTCCAACTGTAGCAGAACAACAAACAAAATAAAACCAAAGTACCTTCTATTCCCAGCCGGATCTTCTTCAGTCCTCTGTCCTTCAGCACCGACTTGGCCACATCTCTGTTCTCGATGTACTTGAAGAAGCGGTAGAGTTTGGTGCTGTAGATGACTGTACAGAAGAGAGAACCAAGTCATGACTTCAACACAACAAATCCCCTATTGCACCTCCGTCTTCCTTAAACCTTTTTTTCCATTCTGTTTGTTTTATTCTTGTTTTGTCTGTGAGCTTCACGCAGACTTTAACAGACCAACTCAGTCCTGGTTTCTAAGTCTAAATCACTAACAGTGACTAAATATATGGTCACAAATTGCAGCTCTCCTATTTGTTTGTAGAAAAATACTGTAAATTTATCATATTCAGGACTGGGATATTTTTGTTCTCTGAGTTCATGTTTATTTGAACCACATTTCCACACAGTTGTAGTTTTGTATTTTTCTCCAGTCATCAGAACCACAACAGAGCAACAGTGATGGCATCTCACTCTGTGAGTACTCCTCTCCCATCTGTGGTGGGTACTCCTCATCCCAGTCGACCACGTCGTCGTCGGTCAACACCACCACGTGACACTCCCTCTCCCCGCTCTGCGCGCTGGCCACCATCAGCGGCAGCACCATCTCCTCCAGGTAGCACTCGAACTGACGCCGGGCTCCATCGTTCGACAGCTCGTGCATCAGGGCACCTGAGGAAGCAAAAAAAGAAAAAAAAAAATTACACCATTTGAATTCAGTTCAGAAAGAAGAAGAGCTTAAATCTGATCAAGCAGCAGCCGTCCCACTTCCACGTTGAAGCTCATCCAGGAAGTTTGCTTTGACCACTGACTGACCACTAAGTGCTGTGACGAACTATCCACTGATCTCCGTTATAAAAGTGCCAACTTTGGAGCAAAATTAAGTTAAAAAAAATAAATAAATAAAGTTTACATCCATGACAATTGTACAGGGATTAATTTTTTTTTTGTACCACAGATGAATTTATTTTAAGCAATAAAGCTGACCAATCAGGCTTGATGTGCTTGACTGACAGCTAGCCATTAGCTCTACCACGAGTGTCCATTAATAATAATAATAATAATAATGATAATAACACAACCTTTTATTTGTAGGTGCCTTTCAAAAGTCTCAATGTCAATTTCATTTCCTTCAGAGTTATAGCGCGTTGCCTCGCTGCGATAGGTGTCTTTGACTGATGCACTTTTGAACTCATGTTTGTAGTGAAATCTTAAAGAAAAAGTCTGCAGGGTTCTTTACTCTAAATTTAGTGAGTTGCAACATGCTTCTGTTACTTGTTACCAATGGGCAGATTATTTTCCATTTCTGATTTCAGAACTGAGGCGCCAAATAAAACATTTCCTTTTTTTCTACAGAAGTGTCTTCATGCCACATTAAACCTAAATTTCTTTGCTACTGCTTTTATTCTAAGACTCGGAACATACAAACAAACAAGCCAACAAACAAACAAAAAGAAACAAGCAACTGTTGATGCAGTGCAGACCTTGTTTGAGTTTGTAAATGCTGTGACTGGTTTATTGGGGACGGATGAAAAAGGTTTGTCCACATCGTAGTTGCACATTTGCATCATGACTCTTTAGAGAGAAAAATGGATTCATGTGGACGTCGCCTGATTCTACTATTTAGCTGAAGTGCAAATTATCAATGCATGTAGAGCTCACAACCCCGAACATAATCTGAATTTTCTCTTGCACTGAGGTTTAAAAAAAAAAGAAGAAAAAACAAATGAAGAGAACATGAATAGACATTTCTGCCTTTGTGTATACACTTATGTACAGATTTGTTATACAGAGCGTATTAAGAACTTCTCAAACATTCTTTAAATAGTAGCACACAATTTTTACCTTTAGCCTTGCAGTGATATGCAGTTACGCTGGGTGGTTTCTGCTGACAGCAGTGACAGGAGACGTAAGAATAATCTAACTGAAGCTCATATTCTAATGTTCATTAGGGCCTCTTTAAGTCAGGAAATAATTTCAAGATCTTTAGTAGATAGAACTAATTATAAAACATGAATGTTAATGGTCCAGTACAAAGCATTCTTTCTAATGACCAGCAGGGGGCGACTACTACTGGACACAACCTTCTATTGCTAAAACAATTTAATACCTCATTAAAATGTTTTTCCAGCGTGTCTACTGAGACAGATTTTACTTTCCTAAATATAGCATGATGCAAATAATTCTCCTTAAAATAAAATAAAACAATAAGAATGAATTAAAAATGAAATGAGATATAAATATAAAATAAAAATAGACGTTAGGGCAGAGTTTGCTTTGGAGTGTGGCTATAATACGATTGACAAACTGCTTCTTTAGGTGTCTAAAAAAAAGTTTTCCTTTCTTAAGTATCAGTCTATTTTGTTGAAATCGTTTCCAGTGAATCCAGTATATTGGTCCACACAGAGACAAAGGTGCTGCCCCCATCATCATTTTTGTCAATATTTAATGAACATCTGGTTGCTCTGCAGAAAAGTCATCACATGATCAGAAATGTTCACCCTGGTAGCCATGGCAACGAGGAACACTAACTTACTACCAGCATTCATCCTCAGTGATCAATGATATCACAGATAATGATCTCTGATTAATTAGTCCACCTCTCACTTTACAGCAACTAAACTTTGAGCTAATTCACAGCAAACACAGGCTCCGTCCTTTTAAATATAATCCATGTTTAATGTTGGCCTGTAGGATAAATTGTTTCTCAACTCATTAGGCTGATTTCAGCAGAAGTCTCAAGCTCAACTAAACAAAATGGCTACAGTCAGCATTGTTTATATCCTTCTTTTCTTCTAAAACGATTATGAGCTTAATTCACAGGAGCTGACATTTTATTGGCTTACTGTAAATACTAAAATAGCCCATTTAATTCTGTTATACAAACATGTTTTGTCTAGAGCAGGGCTGTAAACCCGTGGAACTTTCTGTTTCTGTTCAGGCAGCGCAGCATCACTTCTCCTGAATATAATCTACCCTGAACCAAATATCTTCATTTGGACACCAGAACACAACATTTGGCTTCAAGTCAAACATACTAATAAGGTCCTGCTTCCTTCTAGGTCTTTGCGCCTACAAAGGAAACGGCAGCTCTCGCAGCTAATCATGACCTACTTAGAGCAGCAGCAGCCTGTGAGCTCAAACATCTCCTCCCACACGCTCAGAGGCACACATGGCAATAAAAATATCCCCAACACACGTAACAAGCTAACAAAGTCCATGCTGCATCCAATATAAATGTACGCAAACATTAATACAAAGAGATTTGTTCCAATTTCTGAGTAAGACTGCACGATATTTATCTGCAGTCGTGCTGTAAAAGCCTTTAAACGTCCATGACATTAAGATGAAAATATAGTTCCCAACAGAGAAACAGCCACGTTCTGCAGTTTAAAATAAATAAATAAATGAATAAACATAACAGTTCAACGACAGCACACTCACCAAACTGTGCACTGACAGAACGAGCAGCCACATCAGCCTGCAGCTCTGCACAGCTGAAGGAACAACGGGCAGCGTGTGGAGCGTCTGTACTCACTGAGGTCTCTGCACTTGATGGTGCTGTAGTTGAAGGAGATGCAGAGGTAGTCACATGCCTCCCTGAGCTCAGGAATGGAAACGCCGTCAGGGCAGCGGATTATCCCGGACTTGTAGTAATCCTGCCATTTTCAACACACACACAAATAAGTAAACAGGCAGGGAGGCGTTCATGCGCATGTACAAAAAGAGAAGAAAAAAACAAAACAAGACGCTATTATTAATGCTGCCTCCCTCACTCACAGAGAGAGAGAGAGAGAGAGAGAGTGGGATGAGGAGGAGGAGGAAGGAGGGATCGAGAACAAGTGGTGGTGAAAGTAAAATGAAGCCAAGTCGCAGTGACGGGCAGAGTGGAGAGAGAGAGGAAGGATAAAACGCTGCTGACGTCACGTTCCCTCCTCATACTGCCGTTTCTGTACAGCCTCTCACACTAAATGACACTCCAGTCTTTTTTGTTTTTCCTCCAGAGAGAACACTTGTACAGCATTCGCTCCTCGCCTGCCTTCCTGCTTCACTTTCTCGTCTCCTTGGATTTGTTTTAATCTCCAGAGACATATAATGGCGCAGCGCTTATTCGTTCTTTATCATCAATACTCTTCTCTTATGTGTTTGCCAGAGGGCAAAGACGACCAGGAATGCTTTCAGTAATACTTTTTATCCTCACTTCTACAGTAATTTTCTTATGACGATGGTTTGCTTTGCTCCAGTAAACAAGCGATGCTGCAGCAGTTTCCCATCAGCATTAATAAACAAACATGTTCTCAGTGTCTTTGCACGCTGGGAGAAAACAAAGATGCATCAGTGCACACACTACCGAGTTTATGTGTCATTATCTTGATCTGAGGACCTGCAGTTAAAAACACTAACATCTAATAACTGATAGATGAAATCTTTTCATTTAACATCCTTCCTGTAAGAACAGAGCATGCTCAGGTGATGTGGCAGTTTTATTGATTAAAAGTTTTACTTTTGTCATTTATCTTTTAACTTAAATGACTCTTGGGGCTGAGTGATGCAGGACAACATTTATACAAGATGCTTGCGTTTTCCGCCTCCCTCACATGGTGTCTGAAGTATTTCGTTTGGCTCATTGGCTACGAGTTTATTTCAGAATAGAAGCACAATTGCTCCTTTAAATCACACGTGTTAAACTCAAGGCACATGGGCCACATCCGGCCCGCCACTTCATTTTATCTGGTCCGCAAGAGCGCGCAAAGACGATCATAAACTACTAACTGACATTTCTGAGGAAATTTCAAGGCAACTGCACGTCTGATTCAGAACTGACATCAAAGTGGAATAACTGAGCTGCTGCTTTATGTCACAAAGTCATGACTCAGCAAAAGATTTTACAACAAAATTTACTTTTTTAGAACAAAAAAATTGTGATTTTTAGGACATAAAACTTAAAATAATACAAAATGAATAATTTTATCACTGTAATTTTACATCAAATTGTTGAAACACAGTTAACAGTTTTTATAAAAAAAAAAAAACTATTTTAACTTTCAGGTTAAAAGTCACAATTTTGTGACATTTGTGATCAAGAAGTTTTGATCTTGTAAAATTTGCAATTTTACAACAAAATTGGCGTTGCTATTTTAACATCAAGGGAAAAAAATTGTGATTTTAGTACAAAAGTCTCAATTTTATGATAAAGGTCTCAATTTTTGCGAAATTTGAGATTTTATAATATAAATATCATTTTTCATAAGTGTAAGAAATTTGCCATTTTACAACAAAATGAGCACTAAAAGTCAGTTTTAGAAAGGAAATTTATTTGAATACAAAAGCCTCAACTTTATTTATTTTTACACCAAGTCCAGCGACCAGCAGGAAATCTGAGAAAGTAAAGAATAACCGGCCCTTTTACGGTAACCATGGTGATGATGTTAAATCTAAGATAGCCTCCATTACCCATTAGAGCTGTAAAAACTCCAAAAACAAAACCCAGATTTGCTTAAAAGTAATTTGACAATACTAATTCTTAAAGTAAAAACAGCCTCCTGGGCTCTTTATCCTCTGAAGTAAAACGTTTCCTTCAGCCTCATACATCACTAATACCGTCTGTATAACTCAAACTAAATATTTGAGTTTCAACAATCCTGACTTAATAAAATCGGTGTGCTCTGTTTGAAAACTTGGTTTTCAGACAATTTTTTTTTTTAAAGTTTTTCTTTTTAAGCAATGACAACTTTATTATCATTTTTCAGACCTGCTATGATCCAAGGACCGCTGTGTAACTGCATAAAAATCCTTTGGCCCGCCTTCATCATATCATCCTCTATATAAAACAAAACTACCTCTGCAGACTCAGCCGTTGTTCTTTGGGAGGGGACACAAAAGTTGATGTCTGGTTGTAACTATAGCAGTTCATGAGCATGGACAGTTTACTGAGACTGCACATATTCTCAAAGATATATGATCGCCCTTGCTTTACTGAGCAGTGGTTCTTAAAATAAAGAGCTGATGCTGTGTCTATGGTTTACACAGTCAGCTCCTTTAGGAGGCTTTATGTCGCTTCCATAATTACATTGATGGATCATTTATACTACAGATGAAAGGCAAAGGGGGGATGAGAAAAGAGAATGAAAGATGGCCGTCTATATTACTGTTTGGAACTCACATGGACCTCCGAGGAGAAATAAGTGGATTGATGGGAGTAGGACACAGGAGTGATACAGACGGAAAAGGAGAGAAGACTGGGACTGAAGCAACAGCGGGGACATTACAGCAAGTGTGACGCAGGGAGAAAGACAAATTAAGATGGGAATATCTAGGACAGAGAGATACTACATGCATTCTCACCAGGATGGCTCTGAAGACAGTGGAGCTGATGCCGTCTGCCACTTCAAACTCTCCCTTTTCATTGGGTCGAGTGAAGTTGTTGTCCCTCCCAGAACCAAACATCCTGAAAACAAACAAAAAAAAAAAAAGCAAAAAGAGCAGAGCAGGTGACTAAAGGCTGATTTATGCTTCTGTGCACCAGCTTAGCGCAACCCCTCTGCCATTTACGGAGTTAATACTTCTGTTATTCTACGCATTGCTCTGTAATTCCACCACCAACCACTAGGTGGTGGTGTGGGTACTTTTTCTGCAGCGCTTCAACTTCCAGTGCTGAGTTTCCTTTTGTTTACTTCCTATGTATAATTCAGACATAATGAAGGAGAAAATAAAGCATATTTTGAGCTGATAAATGATGAACACTGGTTGTTTTTACAGACACTGCAGCAAACTACCGTCCTACCTAACTTGAAATTGACGAAGAAGAAAAAGCAAATCTATAAATCATGTTTCTTGTGGTCCACAGTTGGAGAGAGGTTCATGTTTCAGGGAGTAGAACACTGTAGCGTTCACACGCAGAAACATAAATCAGCTATAATTAATGACTGCGAAGAAAATCTGAACTGACACAAACTGAGAACATCAGGGATTGTCTTTCTCCCTTTTATTTTTGTTGTTGTTTTATATTAAAACTTCAAAAATGAAACAGAAATTAATCTGCGTGTAGCCCATAAATCTCCTTACAAAGGACAAGATGGAACGTTCTTTTAAAATCAAAATCATCACTAACTTAAGATGAGTAAAATCCTATAAACTTGGAAAAGAATAAATCCATCTCCACGTTGCATGCTTTTAAAAAAAACTGACTAGAAGGTTGGTGGTTCAGTTCCTGGCCTGAGTCTCCATGTCAAAGTGTCCTCAGACCTCTGATACATTCAACAGTGTGTGATATAAATAAAACACTGCATCGACCCAACAGAAGCATCTATATGAGCGTGTTCTATAAATATGTGTGGATGGGTGAAAGTGGCACATAGTGCACTAAGAACGAGGAGAGTTAAAATACAGTTAAAGCTTTTAGTTTGAGATTAACTGATGGTTGATGAGTTGAAAGGTTAGAAAAAAAAATCCTCTCTCTATTAAAGCCAAAAGGAATAAAAAAAAAAATAGGATTTTGCGTTTGACAGAGCTATCCAGCTGCTACTTTAAGCAGAAACCGTTTGAGAACCCATATGAGGAGCAGGTTTCTGAAGCGAAACATTAAAAGCAAAGTAACATTTTAAATTTACAGGCCTTCAGGATTATTGTGAAAGTAAATTGCAGTATTTTTCTATTACTGTGCCCTTTTCGCTGAGCTGTGTGAAAGAAAGGTTACAGGGTCCGCCATAACCCACAGCCTGGGGCCAGGAAAGGTACATGCAGGGCAAACTGATTGGCCAATCAGAGTCATGGGTAAGTCGAAATTTGAGATGTGGATTTTGCCGGGAAGAAACATTAAAGTTGTTTGCCAACCAACATTTAGACAAAGAAAGAAAGAAACCTTTGGTCAAGACGAGGCCACTGAGCGCCACCAGCAGGCGACTAAGCTCATCAACGCTGCCTATCACACAATTAAATCGGAACAGCCCTTCATCTCTTTCGAAAAGACTGTCGCTTTTCGGGTCCCAATATTGCTCTGATGTTGCATGTCGAAGGTGAGTTCAAGTTCAAAACTAAAAGTTACAAATTTGCTCATGTAGTTTCATAGTGCTCAAACTGTTTGGATCCAAAACAATCATACCTGCTTACAGTTTCAGCTGTAGCTTCAGCGTTGTCGGAGCTGTCAAAGAGTCTTGGTGTAATGCGTCTCCCACATACCTGGGACACCGTTCTCCGGGGGAGAGCGGAGGACGGGTGCGGCTGGGCTGGGGAACTTTATTTTGAAAGGTTCCCCGGCCCTGTCAGCTGTTTTAAGACACGTCACACCGAGACGCTTTGACAGCTCCAACGAAGGCTGAAGCTACAGCTGAAACAGTAAGCGGGTACGATTACATCCTGTAAAATGTAAATAAATTAATTTAATAAATCAAAATTTAGGTAAAAAAAAAAAAGAGAAAAAAGAAAAAAGAAAAGACATTTTTATTTTCGTCAGCCGGGCCAGTAAAACTCCAGAAAATCTTATGTTGAACCCTGGGTTATTTAGCTTTTACTATAAATACTGCTGTGTGTGTTTTGATGTTTGTGTGTTTTGTGGGTGGGTGGGTGTTAGAAAAATATATATTTATACCTATATATTTTTCTTATGTGTGTTGATTATTACCATATTAATGCTGCATAATG
>JBAMYA010000021.1:42582-54049 GCA_037176975.1 Arrhamphus sclerolepis | reverse complement strand
TATATATGTCGTGCTGAGCATTCTTCCTCCAACAATGTAACATTTCATCAGCCCACAAAACATTTTCTCGGACTGTCTAGATATACTCCACCTGTTTGACAGAAGGCAGACTCATGAACGAAGAGGTTTGGCGTCTTCAGGCCTGTAGATGTGGATTCTCCTGCGTTGAGTCATCTTGAGTGGGTGCTCACTTCTGAGAAGATTCCCCACTGTACTAAGCTGTTTCTATTTATAGACAATTTGTCTAAATGTGAACTGAGGGATGCCTTAACAGGTTGAGATCCTTGTCCAGCCTTACGCGGATAAACTGACTTCAGAAGAGTCCTCTTTTTTTTGTGAGGCAGCAAATCCTTCTTATGAACAACAAACCTTTTATCAGTCCACGTAGCTGAAAATCACACTTTTAAACTCATTTCATGAACTGGAGGTGTGCAAACTAATGATACTAAGTTAGCTTTAAATTAAGTGTATATGTAGCACATTTCTTAGAACTGTGACTTTATAGGTTAGAAAAAGAACATATTTTCAATATATACATGTACACACAATATTTTATCCAGACCAATCATCTTCTATAAGCTATGTTTAAGAATAATTCATAGATTTATTGTTGTTGTGCATAAATGCCTGCAACTCGTTTTGATTCAATCTCCATTTAATGCAGCACAAATTAGGACAGATATAAAACAGGTGGTAATAACAGTTTGTAAAAACTACATTGAGTGGATCTGCTACAGACAGATGTGTGTCTCTGGCAGCTTATGGATAGCTGTGTTCACTTCACTGTGATGTTTATGGGTCAATGTTGATACTGTAATAAGAAAAAAAAAAAACCTTATTAACAAAGCTTATTAAGTATCTCATTAAGCAGAGCTTGGAGGCTTTAGTCGTACTTGAAGATTCCCTTCACTTATCTGGGATTTAAGATAAAATCAGTGGTAACCTAAATAAATAGTTCTGACACTAAGAATTAGTATGTTAGTCAGTAATGAGGACCCAAAGCTATACTATATTGCCATAAGTGTTGGCTCACCTGCCTTGACTCGTATAAGAACTTAAGAAACATCCCATTCTTAATCCATAGGATTCAATGTGACGTGGGTCCACCCTTTGCACCTTCTACTCTTCTGGGAGTAGAAGTTTAGGAGTGTTTTTATTGTAATTTTTGACCATTTTTCCCAGAAGCACATTTGTGAGGTCACACACTGATGTTAGACCTGAAGGTCTGGCTCTAATTCATCCCAAAGGTGTTCTATCAGGTTGAGGTCAGGACTCTGTGCAGGCCAGTCAAGTTTATCCACACCAGTCTTTGTCATCCATGTCTTTACGAACCTTGCTTTGTGCACTGGTCATGTTGGAAGAGGAAGGGGCCATCTCCAAACTGTTCCCACAAAATTGGAAGTTGGAATTGTCCAGAACCTCTTGGTGTGCTGAAGCATTCAGAGTTCCTCTCACTGGAACTAAGGGGGCAAGCCCAGCCCAATACAGTCAGAAAATACCATTCTCATGGCAACCGCCAAACCCAGACCCGTCCATCAGATTAGCCAGAGAAGTGGAGAAGTGTGATTCATCACTCCAGAGAAGGCATCTCCACTGTTCTAGAGTCCAGTGGTGGTGTGCTTTACACCACTGCATCCAATGCTTTTCATTACACTTAGAGATGTATAGCTTGGATGCAGCTGATCGCCATGGAAACCCATTGCATGACGCTCTCTACACACTGTTCTTGAGCTAATCTGAAGGCCACATGAAGTTTGGAGGTTTGTAGCGACTGACTGCAGAAAGTTGCCGACCTCTGAGCACTATGCGCCTCAACATCAGCTGACCCCGCTCCGTCAGCTTACATGGCCTTACCAGTTTGTGGATGAGTTGCTGTCGTTCCCATTCGCTTCCACTTTGTTATAATACCACTGACAGTAGACTGTGGAGTATTTAGGAGCGAGGAAATGTCACGACTGACTTGTTGCACAGGTGGCCTCCTATCATACTGGAGTACCATACTGGAATTCACTGAGCTCCTGAGAGCGACCCATTCTTTCACTAAAGTTTGTAGAAACAGTCTGCATGCCTAGGTGCTGGATTCTGTACAACTGTGGCCATGAAAGTGACTGGAACACCTGATTTCAGTTATTAGGATGGGTGAGCGGATACTTTTGGCATTACAGTGTAGCTTCGTCTGTAGTTTTTGTCTCATCAGCGTTGCAGTGTACTGACAGCGACCACATGGATGTATAACTCTGTGTGGATAAAACTTATGTATTAAAATTAATTCACTCTTCTTTCTTTTTGTTGCTGAAGAGACTCATGAGTGACTCGGAGGAAGCAGACTTTCTTGTGGAGTCTTGGACTCTAAAAGGAGAAAATGTCTTCAAGGATGACAAAAAACACCAAAAAACTCTCAAGAGCAGAACCACTAAGACACCTAAGAGGAAGCAGCCTAAAAAGACCAGCAACACATTAAAAAATGCAATGCTGGAAAGGAAAGAGAAGAAGAAAAAAAAGACAAAAGAAAAGAAGAAAAGAAAGAAGAAAAAGAAACAGAAACTGGCTCTGGAACTCGATGAGAATTTCATCTTTACACAGGTCAGCAGCACACAAGCAGCACTGACAGAAACATCTAAAGCAGTAAATCCACGGCAAAAAGACAAACTAAATGCTGATAATCTAGCTCAAGACCCCCTGAAGAAAAGCAAGAGAAAAAAGACAGTTGCCTTTGGTTTATCACCTACCTTCATCCGTGTCAAACGTCCTAAATTGGCCTGTTCATCACTCAAAGAAATGGAAGCTGCAGGAAACGTCGAGAACTGTCTGCAGGTCACAGTGAAAGGACACGGTCACAATCAACCGCGTGATAATGACTCTGGCGAAGACATGAACAGCCAGGATCTATTCATAACCCAGAAGACTTTCAGAGCATCACCCCCTGAACCTTCCAGCAGTGAGGACAGTCAAAGACCGATTACTGCATCGCTACAAATGTTCACACAGCGAGACACGGACCTGCAAACAGCTGGTGGGGAGATAAAACAGCGTCCCGGAGAGTCAGAAAAACAAATGGAGGCACAAGTGAACCCCAGCAAGCACATAAAAGTGTCTGAACACGTAGAGGCCTGCGCCGTGAATCCTTACATGGATGTCCCAGTCATCACAAACCACATCCCAGCTGCTGTTTCAAGCTGCCCTCCGTTCGTCCGTCAATCAACCCTGCTCACCGTGTGCACGAGAAGCACTTCCACACAGACAGAAAACTTCTTCACCGCTGAGCTGTCATCCTACATGAGCTTCTGCTACAGAAGCAGAGTTACCGTAGACCTGAAACCTTTAGACCTGAGCCTGCCACACAGGGTGAGAAAAGACCCGTGTTTGTCGGTGAAGATGTCTGAGATCGATGTAGAAACGTCGCTGCTGCCAGGAGACGATCAAAACAACATAGATATCGGTTCCTCTGGTTCCCCACAAGTCGCACACATAGAAGGAAAGAGTGAGTCTTCTGGTCAGAGCCTGAAGTCAGAAGCTGATCCAAGATCTGTCGATACAACGGCCTCCAGTGAGGATGACCAACCCTGCCACAAACGAGACCTGATCCAGGTGACCCGACCTCCCCCGATTCTGTTCTCAGCTGTACACCGGCAGTATTTTATCACGTCTATCTTCTATCACTTCTTTCATAACATCTTTAGCATTTTCTTCATCTGAATTTTGTCGATTGTTTACTAGTTGCAGTTTGCATCCATTAAATTCATTATTTTTTAAAATGTTGAAACCTTAATTTTACTCCATTTAGAAAAAAACTAACATCTGACCTGCACAGTATTTTACAATAAAGTGATGTTGAAAGCAAACAAAAACTTATGAAATAGATATTTTTTGATTCCAGCGAATCCAGTGAGGATACTTGGTTGTAGAATCTATTGTTAGTGCTAACAAGTTCTAGACTAATAGATTAGAGCCACATCTGGACAGATGTAGGGTGTGGAAACAAGCAGAGGGTAGCTAGCTATATTTTAATTTAACAGCAAATTAAAATATGTTTTTCTGTAATTCATTTCAGTTCACTGATGTTGCACCAACTGTCAACAGTCATCTGAAGGCTTCATTATCGGCTTTGTTATTATTTTAATAATTATTATTATTTTACCTTACAGCTGTCAGAATAATGACATTTCAGTTGATGATTGCCATACAAATAACTTGTTAGTCTTTATGCCACTATAAACCTACTAACAACTGATCAATACAAAGATGAAAATTCTAAAGTTCGTATCAGGACATTAAAAAAAAAATCTTGTTCCTACAGGGCCCTAAAATCACAGAACAAAATCTCATTTCTAATGTTTAAAATCTAGGATTTGATTAAGGTGGAGGATTATTTGACCATTCTGGTGCAAAGTGCTTAAATACGATTATAAGTGACTTTCCAATGACTGACTGCTTGATGTTCATCAGGCATCAGCTGTTTGTGCAGAAAAAAAAAAACGGCCAGATGTTATGTTGTTTTGCATGTTCTTTTATTACTCACAGACTCATTCGTGCATAGATTGTTGCATCCAGGTACAGCAGAACCTTATTTATCACAATAAAAGTAGCTGACTTGCACCTGACCCCTCTAACCCACTAGTATAAATACAGCTGCCACCTACTGAACAAAAGGTGCACTGCATCAGAATAAACAGACGCAAGTACAGGCCAATTTATCTACAAACTGTTGGCTTGTCAATTACTAAATAATTTTAATGGCTTTGATATATTTTATTTTGATGTGAGGAGATATTTGACCTTGTTCCTCATAACAAATATAGCAAGAACAGGTTTTACTGCACAATGAGTAGGTTTATTTTTGATCCATTTTATTGACTTCATTTAGAAACTTGAGTTTATTGCTTTTATTTTGAAATGGTGTCACTGAAGTATAAGATTATATACCTCATACATACATATTGTGGATTTAGGTCTTTTCATTGGGACATAAAAGTACAGAAACATACAACCACTGAGTCCCTTAATCTGTTTCCATTAAAGATCTCCTAGGTTTGCATCACCTTTCATTAACAAATGACTTTTGGTCTTGTTTTAGGTCAGGGCGGTCCAGACCAAACTAAACAAACCGTTTTTCTTCAAGACAAAAGGAGAGGCGCAGTCGCCTCGACCCGAGTCACCGCTGATGAAGCTCTCTCAGGGAAGAGACGTGAAAATCAAGAAGCGTCACTGAGGAGGATGAGGACAGATGTGAGTGACAGTTCCCCTCCTTCACTGTAACTTTTTCATCTTCTAGAAAAGGTCCATTGTTCTCGTTGTTCAGGTTTAAGAATCATTTGTGTCAGTATTTTTATAGTAGTAGTAAAGAATGTAAGACGTGTGAGCGGCCACTTTGGTCAGTCTGTACAATAGTTTTTACATTCATAAAAAGAAAATGTCTTTGCCACTTTATTGTAAACTGTTGTTTTCTGGCTGCTTTTTCTGTGATGATTTTGTAAAAGTTTTTCAGAGGTTCTCTTTTAAATAAAGCTTCAGTGGAAGTTTATTTTTGTAATTTATTAAAACTGAAATGCAGTTCGTACCTTTGTTCTGTGTGAATGTAAAATTTTATCTATTAAAAGTTATTTATTATAAAGGAGTAGCGTTTCACTTCCTGAACAGAATATTCAGGTTTGTGTCCTTGTTTATTCTTCATAGAAATAAGATGTGCGTTTTTGCATTACAGTCAACAATGGTGCATTTTACAATAGGAGCTGTAATGTAATTTATTGTGAAATGGGTTTTATTGCTTCTATTTAAAATGAGTTTATTAGAAGTGAAAGTGCTGCAGTTGTTTTTTGTCCTTTGTCAGCAGTTCATGCTATATTGAACAGCATTTTTAGAGGTATAAATTGCTATAAATGAGCAGTATTTAAATATACGCTGTGCTTTTTCTAAAATTACCCATGTTTATTGTATATCTACCAAGCAACAAAAAGGCTTCAAAAACAAAACAAGAACAAAAAAAATCAGACAGCGGATTTTAATGTAACATCAATGTTTACAAGCAGATTTCTGGGAGAAGGGCTAGTTGTGCCTGAAAAGCTTGATCCCCATCCAGCTCCAGAGGTGGAAGAAGACGTAGACGGGGATGGAGAGCGGCAGCAGCAGGCTGTAGAAACACAGACTGCTGCTGCTGGTGCAACCTTGAGGAAAGTTTTCATCCACAGCTGCAGAGTAGAACAAACCAAAGAGAGACACGATGGGGACCAGTCCCACCATCATGGACAAGGAGATCATCCTCACAATAACTCACTGCTGGCTGTATATACACGTAATGCAACAGAAAGTTGAAGAAATAATCTGATGATCTAGTTTCTTACTCAGTCCAACTGCATTTAAAGCACACCAGCATTCAGCTGAAGGTTTTTCTACTGTGACGGTGTGTTGGAAGTGTCTTTCTTTATGAGTCTAGCTTCCTGAGGGATCATGTTGGGGATGCCGTTGACAATGGGATAAGCAATGCCAAGCTCCTCGTTGATCAGTTCGTTGGTCTTAGCATCATATCTGGTGAAGGATAAAACACATAATCCTTCCATGAGTGTCAGCATTACTCGTTTGACACACAAAAGGTGAGGCAACACATGATAACTACTAAAAGCAGGACACTGAATGCAACAGCTGCTGTCCAGAACAGGCACTACATGATTCTGTCAGGTCATCTGATCAATAATATCACCTCTTCACATGTGTGATGTGGGCAGCTTTGATTCAAAAAGTGACTGAGTTGATCATTACTGATTAATTAGCTAATTATGAACCAAAAATATAACAAAAAGAACCTAAAAAACGAACAGAATGTTCACAAGTAACCAAGTTTACAGTCGAATGATAAAATAAAAAAAAATAAAAAATTAACATTTTAGAACAAGTCAACATTTAGAAGCCTGAAGTGGTATCTATTTGACAGATAATTATTAAAATGATCAATATTGCTATAAAGATTGTTGCTCTACAATTAATGTTATTGATATGTTTTATTTGGATAAAAAATAAAACCTTCAACTTTGATTTAAAATGACCTTTCCTTATGTTTATTAATATTCAAAAAAGTTCATTTGTCATGTTTGACATTGTGATCTGAAGTGGGAGCAGGGAGCATGTGGAGGAACATCTACAGGCGGATCTTTGTCCTGGAGAGGAGAGGAATTAAGCAGCATCCAAGCAGCCGTAAATTACAAACTTATAGTCTCAAAAATGACCAATTACCACAAATAACCAGTTACAAATACTAGTCTGAGGCCATAATTACGGATTTTATTTTTCAGAGGTCATTTCTGGTGCTCGGTACTCTGTGCAGTAAACTGATCAGAACAGCCAGTCTGGGTTGCCAACTATTTTGTGGCCACGTGGTATTATTTTGAGGTCACAAAAGATTCATTTTCTAGCCATGAAATAGTATTTAAAACCACACATACTATTTTTAGGCTCCAAAGTATTAATTTGTGGCCATGACATACAAATCTGAGGCCTCATAATAATCATTTGTGGCCATGAAACTGTAACTTGAGGTCACAAAATATTAATTTGTGGCCATGAAATACTACTCGTGATTTGTAGCCATGGATTAGTAATTTAAGGCCACTAAATATTAATTTGAGGCTACAAAATATTAATGTGCGGCCATGAATGAGTAATACAAATATATGAAAAGACCACAATATATCAATTTTCGGTCATGAAATACTATTTTGTGGCCATAAATGAGTAATTTGAGGTCACAAAATATTTTTTTTTTGCCTTGAATTAGTATTTTGAGGCTACGTAATACTATTTTGAGGTCACAACTTCATCTCAGACGTCAGGTCTGGGAAGAGCTGTAAATAACAGGGTCAAATAAAAATACACATACTTGCCAACATACCGTATGCATGAACACAGCTAAAACGATTATTTAATGGAGATAAATAAGTGTTAATTAAGGGTTAAAAGCGTCACCTCAGAGGCCTCTTGGACAGCGGACACACCAGCAGCTCCAGCAGACTGGAGTCGAACGGCGGCTCAACTTCGTCCTTGGCGTCCGCGAAGCCTCTCACCGACACCCGGACAGCAGCTAACGTCTGTGTTAACGGAGCCGGTCTCACACGGTGGCGAATGCGAACTGTTTCTCTTAAAAACCTACTCAAAACATTGTTAAACATGACCGAAGAGGCTCAGAAAAACTGGCAAAACTCTACAAGGAAGAGACAGTGTCGGTGTGGCAGGAATACAAGTCCTCCTGGAAACGCGACTTGATGGTTCCGCTCTCTAAACACATTTCTAGAGGAAAATAAAAAGATTAAAAACACGAAAGTCGGTTTGAAAAACTTTTTTGTTTTATTTTATTTATTGAACATATATTGCATATGTAATAGACATGAACATACGTGTGATTTTGAGAAATGGTTTTTCTACCTGCAGTTTCGACATTTGACCACATGGTGGCGGTTTGGTACCACTTAGCTCATTAGATCTGTTCTCAATCCACATTTTTAGAAAGAAGCATTTTATTTATTTATTTTTTAAAGAACAACCATCACAGCACTTGATATTACATTGATTGAAGTAATGTGTTTCATTAATAACTCCTGTGAGTTATGACATCGTGATCTGTAGTGAGTATAAAAAAAGTGAAGGAAAATAACCTGTGTCTTATTGGTTATGTGAGGTCAAATAAACTAATAAAGAATCATAGTTTGTAGACTTTACAACAGTTGCTGTTTGTATTATATTTTATTGAAGCGCCACTGATGCTGTGAACATGATTTCCCAGTAGGTTATAACTATACAATATTAAATATTGTCATAGCCTGCTGCCAGAAAGAGCAGAAAGCAGTTTTTCATCTATATGACTGAAGATATTGCTCTGAGACTTTCTTGGCAGGGTCCCAACTTGTTTTAAAAGTGCTTCTAGCTGTAATATATCCCACTGCTGGGTACATGACACACCAGCTAATACAGTGTATTTCCCCCCCTTATCCAGGGCTTGAATACAGCCATGAGACACAACAGACATTCACCTTTCTTTGTTGGCCTGTTTACTCATAAGAGTTATCCATCATCTCTGACAGCTTCCATTGAACACCAGGGCTCAAAAAAACCTCTGAAAGTGGTTGACAAAGTTCATACAGAAACTGTTTAGACCTGCATTTTCGTTATCCTTCAGAAAGAGCACAGACCAGCAGAGATTCCCTGAGGATTTCTCTTTTTAATTTATATTTAACACTCCAATAAATGTATTAATTTATTTGAAAAAAAAAAGCAATTTAAATGTTACATCTTTTATGAAGTGCTTTGTTAAATTTATTTTAGCAGCAATGACCAGCCTCAGGCCCTCTGGAAAATGTTACTACAACATGGCTCTCCTTTAATTTGAACCTCATCTTTTTTAAAATGTGCTTCAGGTGTGTTCTGATAACTTCAGGTTCAAACTCAGGAACAGGTTTTCATGAAGGATTTTGTCCTGGATTACTAGTATCCCAGTCTCTGTCACAAACGGGCATCCCCCGCATCATGAAGGTGCCATCACCGTGTCTGACTGTAGGGACCCCGTTCATTCCACAAATACACCAAAGTTAATTTCCTCCTATTAGAGAGGTTTATACTTCATGTTTTAAGGTATATTCATGTGCCTTTTGACAAAGATCTCTAGTGTTTTTGAGGACACTGTGATTGACATTGCAGATGAGGTTTAGTCTGCAACCATAATAAAATAAACTCCAGATCTCCAAGGAGTTTAATTGCCTGATCAAGATCTTTTGTCACATGATTAAATATAAATCAACTTACTCCAGTTAAGCTGTAGAGACATTGAAGCACGACTGATAGAAACAGGATGCATCAGCACAATGTCAAAACAGAATTTCTAAATACTTGAGTCAAAGGGGTATTTGAGTCTTGAGTTTGCTTTTTATATTGTGTGTAGACTATAGAGAAATAAAAGTAAATGGTCTGTGCATTTTACCTTGTCTTTCTTACCTTGGTGGTTAAAAAGTTGTAACACAAGAGTGGGTCACTATCCACCTAACACACCCCCACTCTCATCCCTACCCTCCTTTAAGTGCATCCACCTATCCTATAGCTTATTTGGGGTCCACACAAGATAGGGTTTGGTAGCACTCACTCTTCCCGTTTTCCAATCAGGGAGTTGGAGAACAGCCTAACCTTCACATCTAGATCATTACTTTCAGTTAGGATTAGACTTCTGAGGCGCTCTCAGTTGGTTGGTGCCCTCTCCTGATTCTGGGCTGATCCACGTTCCGTCGGGTCGAGGGAGTGGTGGCCCATTGCCTTCGCCTGCCTGTGTCCATGGGGAGACTGGCCTGGTTGGATGGTTCCTGATGGGTTGGAGAGGAAATCCAGACCACTTGTGGAGGTCTGTTACCTGACACTGACCCAACAGACCAGTACCAAATGTAATACAGCCTGAAGTACCAGTTGTGGTCACCAGTTGGTGCTGAATAAGTGTCATGGGTCAACATCACTGTTTTATGTCTCTCCATTTTAGTGAAGTGAGGGGGTAAAATCCAACATCACAGCTTCACCACACAACCACCGTGGACTCATTGACACCCAACATGCCCTCATTTACATCTACCATGCTCTCATTTATGGACCGTGCACTCATTTACAACCACTGTGCACTCATTTGCATCCACCGTGCACTCATTGACATCCACATGCAGTCATTTGCATCCACTGTGCACTCATTGGCATCCACCGTGTACTCATTTACAACCACTGTGCACTCATTGACATCCACCGTGTACTCATTTACAACCACTGTGCACTTATTTCCATCCACCGTGTACTCATTGACACCCAACATGCCCTCATTTACATCCACCATGCTCTCATTTACGTACACCATGCACTCATTTACATTAACCGTGCACTCATTTACAACCACCGTGTACTCATTTACATCCACTGTGCACTCATTTACAACCACTGTGCACTCATTTACATCCACATGCACTCATTTACATCCGCTGTGCACTCATTTACAACCACTGTGCACTCATTTACATCTACTGTGTACTCATTTACATCCACCATGTACTCATTTACAATCACCGTGCACTCATTTACATCCACCATGCACTCATTTACATCAACCGTGTACTCATTTACAACCACCGTGCACTCATTTACATCCACCACACAATACCAATACCAATAATTATCCAACAACACACAACACATCCACTGTCTTCTTCTCTCTTTTTGTGCTTCACTGTTGGTGATTTTAATCCTCTGACAGAATCAGTTTCAGATACCAATAAAGTATGTTTGATCAGACTGTCAAGAGGGCTGAAGGACACAATCACTCTCATCTATGCACAAGACAATTTAAATTTGCTGAGAGATCAAACTGCATAGAAAAAAGGGGGGGAGGGGGAGAGGGGGGGGGGGGGGGGGGGGGGGGGGGGGGGGGGGGGGGGGGGGGGGGGGGGGGGGGGGGGGGGGGGGG
>JBAMYA010000021.1:0-42482 GCA_037176975.1 Arrhamphus sclerolepis | reverse complement strand
ATCTGAGACTACCGCAGGATTCACGGGATCTCAAAACCTTCACCTAAAATCGTAATCATGAATCCAGCTGATGAGGCGGCGCAAATATTTATGCAGACATAGATATTTATTCCGTCTTCTACCCAATGAAGCATTCTAGAGATGTAGCAGAAATTGTTTATTTGATTTTGGACCAGGTTGAGGTTGAGGTTCAGGCTACTTTATTTGTACCTCTTGGGATTTGCTTTGTAGTGTTGAGTGGATAAGTCCCAATCACAGCCAGCTGGCTTTGTTCCTCTTTGAGGGCCCACCATAAACGGGTAAGTCACGTTCATTTACTTTTGTGAAGTTTCATATTGTCAAAAAAGTGTGTAAATCCATGTATTTCACTCCTGTTAGTGATGTATGAGTTTGATAAGCCTGTGTCAGTTGATTGGATTCATTTCTGGGATCCATTTATGCCATTAAGGATGCTGGTCAGCTCTAGTTGATGGGATTTGAGCTCATTGATATTAAGCGAAGGGTGTAATGCTGTATCTGTTATCCGAAGATTGCTTTTGATGAGGAATTTGGTTTATGTTGGACAGACCTTTAATTTATTTGTTTTTTTTTTCCATTTCCCAATTTTTCCATTCAGTAAATGTATGGACAGCGTTCACCAATAATGTGTAAAATAATTTGGTGGGCTTCAGGTATCTTTGTTGAGAATAGTTGTTAGATGAGATGTACCCGGTGAAGACAACATTAAAATCACCAATATTCTTCACAATAGCATATACATTTGCAGTAGTTAGTGTTTCACATAGATGTTCATAAAACTAATAGACTGGTTGCTGCTCATTAAAACTAATAAACTAGAACATTGCTATTTTATTCTGTATGGAAACAAAGTGCAGCCCAGTGAAACTTCAGCAGATCAAACAACAAAGGCGAAGTTGTGTATGTCTCTATTAACTTGCTTTTTTAACAATCAGAACATGAGTAGAGAAGAAACTAACAACATGAATATGAGATTTTAACAAGACCATGCTACAACCAGGATGCACAGTATAAACATTATGAGCATAAGGGATGAGCATCAGGGGTAACTTTAATCAGCTCTGCAGACTGGAAGCATCCCTACTGGACCAATCATGAGAAGACTCTAAGGTAGTATAAAACTTCAACAACATCTCTATTGAAAGTCTTGCTGTTTACAGCTGATCACTTAGACCTGAAGGAAAAAAAAAACCTTTGCAAGTTACACATTATAGCTGCATGTGTAAGTTCTTTTTTTTTCTTTAGCGTTATTTCAAAAATCTGCACTAGTTTACCCCTACAATGAGTTACAATTTATTATTAGAATTATAATAATCATCAATAAAGACATTTCTCAAGGACTCAAGGATAATATTGTTTTTCCATCATGAATTGTTCATATCTAAATATAGCATTTTATGACAGATGGATGGTGTAAAAGGGTATGAACCACTGACTGTAAATACTGGATGAGCTATCCGGTCACATGACACATAGATTTCTACAGAGAACCTTTGAAGCCCATTTTTCCTGGAACTACATGACGTCATGTTGCAAAGAGCCAGAACAAAGTTGTCAAAACCAACAGCAGAGCCAATGTATAGCTGTCAGTCAAGCATGTCACATGACGTCCAGACGTCTGATTGGTCAGCTTTATTGTTTAACATAAATTTATCTGATGTGGTACACTTGTCATGGATGTAATATGAAACCACAGTTGGAAAAAAATAAACACAAACAAAAAAAAAGCAGGCTGTAAATATGTTTAATTCTGCTGCAAAGCTGGTACTTTTAACATGCGGGTCAATGGGGATTTGCTCTGTTTTTAAGCCAGCACCTAGTGTTAAGTTGAGGAATGGCAACAAAACGTACTTCTTGGATGAGCTTCAACCCAGAATCGAGATGGTTGCAGCTTGGTGTGAATGATAGACCTATGAGACAGGTAATGTCCAACAAAGCAGCACAGTTTTATTGTATTATGAACAAATACAGAGTCGAGAACTTAGGTAGATTTGTTACAATTAAGCCTCTTAAAAGCCTCCAGGTTAATAGAAGTGGGTGATAAATCTGAGAAGTATTCCTTGGACACTACTTCATATGACGACTGAAGTTCAGATGTAAAGAAATTCCTTTTTAATTTTTCAAACCCTACAGTGCATTCAAGCCTAAAACCCTACAGGCTGTGCTTGCTTTTGGTCTGAGCATTTCCTCCACTGTGAGAAGTAAACTTCTTGATGTGCACTGCGACATTGGAGGAAAGACGTGATTGCTGCCACCGCTGGCAGCCATAGCTGAGAAACATGTCTTCTCTAATTAAGCAGTGGAGGACAAATGATACCAGCTCGTTTGTAAATTATTTATTGCTCTCTAAAACACTTTCATTCCTTTTGCATTCTGCAGTCGAGTATAAAGTTTTAAAGAAGCAAGAATTCCTTGTTTGTAACTACTTTTCATCTTTTCTTGTGTTGTGTATTTATTTCCAAGTCATTGCTTCAGTCGTCTCCACAGATGCTGCTGTCATTTACCGCAAAACAGAACCTCGTCTTTTTAAAACTTAGATTATTGTGAGAAGGTCATCTATCTTTCAGTCTCAGACCAAGATCAGACCCCCAGGTGTCTGTCTGGAGGAGCAAATACTAACGTTCCCTATGTATTAGGATGGGCACCAGTACAAAAAGTTCACATCCGGGGCAGCTAAAGAAACACACGAAGATGAAGTAGCACATCGTAGTATTACGAAAGAAATTGATGCTCATTCATTCAGTTACAGCAGCACCTGAAAAGGTATAGCACTGGTTCAATTTACCAGTACACGTGCAGAAGTACTTCGAAGTGTCCTTGGACAAGTTTGGGGGTCATTAAATGCATCGGCATAAGGAGCAAAGAAATATAAATTTGTTCCAGTCAGTAAGCACAAAGCTCAGCCATGATGATGCTGTAGCTGAGAAGAATGTCTCAGAATACCCAAACATGGCAAATTGTGAAGTCTGTAAGGAAGAAAAAAAAAAACAAAAGCAATGGAGGAATATCAACAAACTTAACCCAACTTAAGAGGACGCCACCTTATATGCACCACAAAAGAAGCACATCCATCACCACACTGCACCACAACCATCAATGTCTCGTGTCCTCGTCTGTCTGAGTTTAGTCCTCCTTGATAGAAAGAAAAAAAGAAAGATCGTTAAATTAGTTGTATACTTTGACAGCTGGGAGGCGTGTCTTCCTGAGAGCGGTCCTAACGCAGGTGATGCAGACACACTTCGGCTTTGGCAGAAGTGTGATTCATCTTGTTGTAAGTTGAACTAAAATTATTTTAGAAACTTTTTGTGGAGGGGAGATTCCCAGTTAAATTCTTACAATTAAAATGCCTACTAAGCTATTTTTGAGTCTTTTATGCGCCAATAGTCATCTTAGAAAGTAAATGCAAGAATTAATAGAGCAGGACTCAAAAATAAAATGTAAAAACCGCATTAACCACATTTCCAGAGAGAAAGATAAGCGCAAACATAAGATCATGTTTCTGTCACAAAAGGAAAAATGTCACTTAGAGTGATTTAGCTTCTCATTTGCTCTGGTTAGAAGAGTTATTAATGTAAACCAGACCAGGCTGGGAATAAGCCACGTCGAGCATCCTTTAATGTAATGCAGATCCTTTTGCTTTTCTTTGCAAATCAGTTTTTTTTCTTTGAGTTTTTACACAAATAATTCTGATTTTCACCAGTTGTTACAGCAGCAAATATTATTCCTGTTAAAATATCAGTTTCAATTTCACTGAACTGAATATTTACGAACTTTTATGGAAGCTTGTCTGGCTCATGCGGTTTCCCATCCCTACATTCAGCCAAAACCACAAAGTCCCCTTGGCCTTAGCCTAGAACTCTAGACTTATCGATGGCAAATTTCCATTTGTGCAGCAGGCTTTATCTTTCCTCTTTGCTCCTGTCTCTTTGTGAGATCAAACACCGCCACTTTTGAGCTACGATGGAACATTTTTCCCACGATTGGCCATCTTTCGCCTGAGATGGCTGAAATTGTACAGGGTGAACCTGCCATAAGAGGGCTGACAACACAGCTGGGACACTGAAGTCTGGATGGTAAACAGCAGTGGTTTGAATCAGCTTTGGCATCTGTGGTTAATTAGGTTGTGTTGTTTAGTATATGTTGCCTTGTTCATTGCTCTGATGGTCATAACGCTACCTACAGTGTGCAGAGGCAGTTTGATGAGCAACCATTGGTCCCCTTGGATGAGGAGGCCCGAGGCTCTATTTGTTTTCAGGCTCTACGTCTGTCTAGATCAGGGGTCTACAACTCCATTCCTCAGGAGCTACTGTCCGGCAGATCTTAGATGTTTCACTTGCACAACCCACCTGGATCACATGAATGGATCACCATTAGCCTGTTATCAAGGTCTGCAAATGATCCATTCATGTGAATCAGGTGGGTTGTAGAAGCGAAATATAAAAGATCTGCAGGACAGTAGCTCTTGAAGACTGGAGTGTGAGACTCCTGGTCTAGACGTAGCTCTGATCTATCAGACTGACGTTACACATCAACAACAATGAAACCAGCTCACAGACCTAAAGCTGGCATCATGGCAGAAGCAAGTAAGAGACTCAAAGTGATGACATAAACAAAGGAAAATCAGAGACTGACCAAGTAAGAGACTAAACGAGGAAATCTAGGAAAATCTTCTAAAAGTAGAAAAGTACAAGTTGTCTTGGTTTGCTTGTCGGAGCATTCAGATGCATGCAATGCCAAACAGGAAAAGACATAGGTGTTGCTGCTCATCCATCTGGAAAAGTTGATAAGGCCATCAAAAACTACTTGGACTCACTCAATGAGTGGGAGAAAAAAAAAAAAAAAGAATTAGACCATTGCCAGCCTTACCAACACATTCAAATCCAACAACACACCACATGAAAAGAAAAAAAAAAAAGAACAAGATCAAGATCTCCTGCACACCAAAGTGCTAAATGTGAGGCCATCTATCAAAGAACACATCTGGTCAAAAACAGGTCATGCAGCAGGACTGTGATCAAATCTTATCAAATCTACAAGAGTGGCTGAAAACTGGAACGAAAAAGATTTGATATTTTAATGACTCAGGCAAAGTCCAGACCTCAATCAAATTTAAAAGCTGCAATGACGTTGTGCCAGAAAGATTGGGAGAGGGAGGGTGTATCAAGAAAGAAATGAGTGAAAAGCTATCAAATAAATCAAGACTTGGTGCACAGTTTTTGTCTCTGTTGAGTGGGATGTCTCCGTGTGCCGTCACAGCCAATCCTCCGGTCTTTTACACCGGTGCCCTTTCAGTCTGATGCCAATGGAGACATGAAAGCAGCAACACAAAGTGCAATGGACAGTTCCATCAATTTTACATGAATAGAGCATCACCATTCCCTTTGGAACTCCAGATAGCTGGGTAAACAATCCCTTTTGTATAAAATGAGTGCTACACTTGATCATGTTTGTTTCCACAAAAGCATCAGTGAAGTTGAGTGTTTTTACTGACAAAATGGATTAAGGCTGTTAGGTCAGGAAACTGTGAGCTGAAAGGAGTTTCTGTAACATCTCCAACACAATGGTGGCCAAAAAGACCAATTAATTAAGGTCAATTACAATATATATATAATATATAATATAATAATATATATATAATATATATATATATATACACATGGATATAAATTGAGAGCGAGAGAGAGAAGGAAAGAGATACAGAAAGATGGGACTTATTTTGTATTTATGCCACATAAAATACATTAAATACAATTTTTCTCAAACACATTTCCACAAAATATTAAGTACACATTTTTAAGTAAAAGAACATGAAAGTTGACATTCAACGTGCATGCAGTAGATAATTGTCAGGGTCTGAACGATTTAGCACGAAATTAATGAATTAATGATGTCTTTAGTGAAAAAAAGAGCTCCTGATACAAATAAAGACAGAGATGGAGAGACGGAGACTTCTGTGAGCTCCGTAAGCTTCATAAAAGCTTCATAAAAAAGTGAAAAATGATCTATTTAGCATTTTCACAAATTGAATAAAAGTTTCACAAATCAAAAACTGTGCTGGATATATTCCTTACTACCCAAGTCATAGTTTCATCCAGATTTGGGCAATCTAGGTCTTCTAAAAATGATCTTATTGCTCTAAAATGTGGTGGAATAGCCCTTCAATCATGAATCGGAAGCTAAATTCAATGTTGTCTGCTGTAGTTGCTCTCTTGGTATTTCAAGTTGATCTCAAAAATGTTACTCATACGGCAAATTAAAAGATCTATTTCATCAAGCTTGGACCAGATAGAGTCCTCTAGACCTTGGCTGGATACTTCAAAACGTGGCTGAATGTGAAGCAACCTGCTTCAAACTTAACCATGGTCATTGGGAACAATCCTGTCAACATGTTAGCCAAGGCAATCAAATCTTTAATTGTGGCCGTCCACGTGTTGTTAGACGTGGTTTCCTCCATCCTCCGTTTTCAAATCCACTCAATATCTACTTTTTACAGCTTTACATATCAAGACCAAGTGCACAGTGACCGATCAGAGGTCACGTTATGATGTAAGTGTGGCTCTCTTTTGTTGCATTCAAGAACTTGGACTAGTATTGTTTAACCTGCTTTTCTTTGCTCAAGGCCCAAAGTGCCTAAGAAATAAGAAAAGGAGAAGCTAAATCAAGAAGGTAATAGCTTTTCCATCTGTATGACACTTCTCATCTTGTCCTTTAACCAAAGCAAAGCCCTTCCTTTACCGCAGTGATCTGGGAAAAAAAAAACGATGCGTGCTTTTATCAACTCACAAATTGACTACTGCCAGACTTTACACTGATATAACTCGGTCCTCACTCTGCTGCTCATCTTTTAAGTCGTTCATCAAGATTCATCCACATCTCCCCAATTTTATACACTCTGCATTGGCTCCCGCTTTGATTATGTGTTGATTTAAAACTGTTAATGGCCGTGCTCCACCTTATTTAACTATCCCAGCAGAGCTCTCTGGTCGTCTGCTTTGATGCTGCTAGATGTCCCAGGTCCCGGTACCAGCAGTGGGGTGATCATTCATTTGCTGTTAAAGCTCTTGAACTTCGTATCTCATTGCCATATGACTTGCACATGATTGTTTATCTGGCCCTGCGATGGACTGGTGACCTGTCCAGGGTTGACCCCTGCCTTTCGCCCAGAGAGAGCTGGGATAGACTCCAGCAGACCCCTGTGACCCGGCAGAGGACTAAACGGGTGTAGATGATGGATGGATGGATGGATGTTTATCTGACCGTGTCCAACCTGAAGAGTCACTTGTTTGGTTTGGCTGTTAACACTTTGTAGCACAGTGTCACTTTCAGATATTTAATATTTGATTCATTTTATAACTGCATTTTATTCATTCCTGTTATTATAACATGTATATAAATAAAGGTTGATTTTTCTTTTAAATATCTTTTAACAGTAAAAACAAAAAAATGCTTGTCAGCTAGCTGAAAAGTAGAAATCTGTTCATTCATGTCTGTTCCTCATCACAAATAATGCCATTTTCCACAGAAGAGATCTTCATCCATTTTAATCTGGAATCATTTTGAGAAACCCTTCCATTGCTTGGTCTACGCGTCAGCTGCACCTGCTCCTGAGGTCAGAGCTCCAGATGCTGATCCGTCTATCTGGTTGTTGTTAGCCTCCATTTCCTCTAGCTGATAGATGCCGGGCCTTACGGAGCTGCAGTGCTTTTATTGGTATGAAGTTTACCTCTTACGGCTGAGAATTAGATTTAAAAGGGTCATCTCGGGTCATGTGAGTCATTCAAATTTAATAAAGTGCCAGAGGAGAAAAAGTCATACAACTCAGCTGTGCGAAACTGCACTTAATAGGGATCTGTTATTGGTGAACAGACAATCTGTGAGGCCTTGTGTTCTTCACAGCTAGTAGGTGGAATAAAAATGATTATAAATATGTAAAAAATAGCTATGTCTCATAGAAGAAGGAAAATAAACTGGTGACAGCGGCTGTTCAGTAAAGCTACTTCCATTTACATTTTACTCCATTTCCATATTATTAAGCTTTTTCATGTCATGAAGCTGAAAATACATTTAAATCATAATGAGCTTATGTATACTAGGCATATAAATTAAGTTGCTTTGCAAAATTTGCATTCTTCCATTTTAAAAAAACTGAGGACGTGACTTGTCAAACAGAAAACCTGGTGTGACAACTTTTAAAATATTCTATGTTTCAAATTCAAGTTTAGAAAAATAGAGAATTCAGGAAATTGTGAAATTTGTGTCTTGTTTATTAAAAAGGCAGTCAGAAAGAAAGGTAACCTCGGAAGAACATTTCCTCGAGACACAAATCTATAGAAGTATATGTTCGTCAAACATGGGACGGCTCCAATAAAGAGATTCAGATGCGCAATTTTCTGTTGCACGCGCGTAAAATGTGCTCAGTGCATATAACTTCCCGTGTGGAGAGCTCAAATTTAACAGTCAAGCATAAAAAGTTGTTTTGAGAAACTGTTAAATTTATGCTCTCCACACTTTTGTATGCTGAACACAACTTACGCGCGTGCAAAAAAAAAAAAAAATGCCCGTATGAGTCTGTTTATAGGAGCTCTCGCTTTTGGACTGAAATATACTTTTATACAAACCAAAGCAGAAAGCAACTGCAATAATCTCTTCTCTGCATCCCAGCATGTGTTTGAGCCTTTGGGCACCTGGCTGGATCAGGTTTTCCAGGACCGCGGCTCCTGCTCTCCCCTTCTGGTTGCTCTCATACACTCAATCAACAATCAGATAAACTCCAGTAACCTCTGCCAGTGACTCTATGGAGATGATGCTTCACGGCAAACCAACCAATCACTCTGCATCTCACCCATCATGACAACAACCAATCAGAGTAGCCTATTTATTCATTAATGAACACACCAAAACAGCTTTTTCTCATGACAGAGAATCACAGAGAATTGAGGTTGTGAGTAAAAATGCACATTTTCTTTCAAAAACAACTACATCCTTTATTTAGAGACCTCAGGGGGAAAAAAAATGAATCAACTAATTAATGCAGTTTATGGGACCTTTAAGCCACAATGTGGAAAGTTTGGAAACATGTTCAGTTAAAGGATTCTTCTGTCTATAAGCACCAAACACAGCTGACTGACTCTTTGATTCTTCAGAGTCACCTCCATCGCTGCACAAGCTTGAGTAAACATTCTTCTGGGATGTACCACATAAAAGAAAAAGAAAAGATATTGTACGCGTGTATACATATGCACACACACATACACACACTACTTTTTCATACTGTGCTTTCCCAAAGACGTTTACGTCAGAAATGTAAAGAAAAGGACGGAAACCAACAACTGTTCTGGAAAGGGAAGTTGAATTGCAGCACCTGATTATCTTTGTTTCAACAAGAAAAAGTAATTCTCCAGAAACAAATTGAAACTCTTTCTTTGTACCCTTTCTGTCCTTCAGTTTTATTCAGTCTCCTTGTTTTAATCCTTCATCTCCTTTCTAAATCACTAACACACACACATTCTTTATCTGTACACATTTCACTTCTATCTTTTCCTGTTTCCTTCTTTCATTTCCTTGTGTTCCCTCTCATTCACCCTTCTACTTCATCCCATGTGTGCCTCTCTCTCTTCTTCTTCTCTTTCCTCTTCCTTCACCGTTTCGTTTAAAAAGGCCCAGTAGAATTATGCTGCAGCTGCCAAGATGTTTCCTGAAATTATTTTGAACTCTCAGATTTAAGATAATTACTTTTCCTGCTACATTAAACAAAAAGAATCACTCAGAACAAGTTAAAAAACAAAAACAAAAAAAAACTTTGTATAAATCACATGATGTCATCAAGTGCAGGCAAGCCCAGCTGATTGACCAATTCAGCACTGTTCACCTTCAACAGAGTTAAATTTCACCTCACTTCAGATTCAATTTACCTCTCGTGTTAGGCCCCCACATTGGCCCTTGGAAGGTTCCAGCAATCACAAAGCGGTGAATGAAGAGAGATTGCAGCGTGGCCCTTGAACTGAGCGACAGCTACGAACAAAGCAGCACATGTCTGCGTGGCTGCTGCCACAACAGCCTCACTTCATTTCAGTTAAATTACATTCAATCATCCCATCTGCTGGAAAGCTCCTTTTTTTCTGCTACACTAAGAGCATTCATAATTCAGCTGTAGGATCTGAAACTTTTCTGAACCCTCCCTATGTAGTTCACATGCTGAATGGAGAGCTTTCATACACACAGTGCATGATGGGATTCATTTTAGCTTTTCTCATTCACGCTGAAGGAAAGTGTTACTATATAGATTAATTACTGAGTATGGCTAGTCTAGTTTGGTTCAAATATTGAAAAATATTCATATTAATGGTCCACAAAAGCCATTAGCAGTGTTTTGAAGCCACAGCCTCCAAGACTGAGAAATGAAGCCAACTAGCCAAAGACTGCAGTTCCTAAACTGACCACTTAAAGTACCCAACTTACAGTCTCCATGACATCAAATTAAAATGTAATCGTTTTTAAAATGTCTTGCACAATATTGGACCTATGTGGCAAACACAGAAGCATTAGATGTCTTAGAGTTGTGGACATGTGACTTGGACTTGGTCATTAATTTGATGACTTTAGACTTGACAAAATGGAAAAAGACCTGCAACTCAACTTGGACTTTTACACCAGTGACGTGCCACTTTACTTCGACTTGAGACTTGAAAACACTTGGCATATTTTCCGAAAAACCAAAGATTAAAACATGTTATTTAAAAAGTGGGAATGAATCAATTCTTTCACTCGACATGACTTAAGCACAAACCGTCTCTCTCTGTTTGTGCCTGAGCTGTCAGTTAACCAAAGATTTTCAAGCACAAACAGTACTTCACAAATATGTTCCCAGAGAATAATTTCACTCGAAAGCAATTAAGAGAAAAGTCAATTATTCAAAACATGCAGGTCAAGAATCACAGATGAAGATGGAACAACTTCCATCGTTTGATGCTGCTCAGACAACAGTTGGTGGTACTCTCATAGTATGCTGTCTATCATTAACATTAAGCATTTAATTGCACCATTGCTAAAAGGACTTGGAAGGCTTGAAATTTGAAGTGTCTGACTTGGGACTTGCCTCGGGACTTGAGGACAAAGACTTGAGACTTGCAAAACAATGACTTGATTCCTAATGATTTGCCAGTTTCTTCAAGGAATTACAAATGTTGATCACTCATCTCGGACTTATGGACGTAATTTTGTATCCAATAAAAGCCTGATCAGATATGGGCCAGATAATTTAGTACAAAGTGATATGTTAGATCCTTTTCCACATCTGGAGCGACTTGAAGCCTAATCTCTCCTTAAAAGCCACTTTAACATACGGGAAAGCTCAACGGTAGCCAACGGTTGAAGTTAAGAAGTCATTACAACTATTATTAGAATTGTTTTACAATCACATTGGGATCAAATACATATTTTAAGAGGTGTTCCCTGAGGACATATTTGGATAGCATATGGCTTTGCTTTCAAGAACTTTTCTATCAATTTCATGAATTGGGAATTCTCTGAGAACGTTCCCTCAAACTCTCTTACTACAAACATGATATGATGAACATAACTTGCAATGTTAATGCAGCAATTTTTAAGGTAATTATTATAATAGTTACCTTACCTCTATGTTTGAGTGTCTTGATGAGCTCCGCAACCTACATCAAACACCTGCAGGGTTGCAATGATGATTTTTTTTATGGGAGAGAAAAGAATACGAAATGTTTCTGGAAGAGAATTCAAACAACAAATGCTCCTGAGTAAGAATGTTTTTTGGCGATCTGGGGCCAGATGTGATCGAGACAGAGCAGAAAATACCCGCGGAAATAATTTTCTCCAGGAATGACTGGATATGGAGAGTCCAGACAGAGTGTTAAAGACTGAACAGAAAAAGGTCCCAGAGCTCACCATCCCATCCATCTATCCATCCATCCATCCATCATCTATGCCTGCTTATTCCTACCTTGCCGTCCCAGCAGTCTGAAATTTTGTTTGAGAAGCAGCTGCTCTCTGGCTCAGAAGACTCTCCACATTGAAGCGGTACAGCCGCAGGGCACAAAGTGCACACAGTGAGGGAGTCAAAGCCTGTGGGAAATCCACTAAACATACCTAGAATTCATAGGACATAAATATAATTCCAGACGCAGTCGAAATGAACAACACTGACAAGAATGTCGTCTGCCAGTGTTGATGTTGCATCGGAAAGATTGTCCTTCGTTGCATGTAATGTAGAATTTCAACATTACAGTCATACCTCAGTCATCAGCAACGACAGATTAAATGCTGATTCCAATAAGAAATGTTTGATTAAGATGTACAAATCATCTTGAAATATTTCCATGATAATTTCTGCTTTCTAAATGCACGTCTACATAATCAGATCCACTGGAGACTGAGTGTGTTCAGACCACCGTACCGTCATGACCGTCACCAAAGTGAAAGTTATGTAGCCTTACGTACACGTTGGGTGCATCTCCTGCATCAGCCTCCACAGACACTGAATGGGGTTGCAGAAATGAACTGGGGGGTGCATGACGGAGCTTGAACCTGAGCTCATGGCAAGCCGAACAGTGGCAAGAAAAAACTAGAGGGGCCCGTCCTGATGATAGCCAGCCGGGTTAAGGATAAATGAGTAGGGACAGGACAGTGAGGAAGAAGGACAGAGAGAGGAGAGGTACGAAAATTTATAAATGTGGTACAAAAATGTATAAACGTGTGGTGGTCGGAGGGTCGGACATAGATGTTTGTCACATTTATCTCCGTGGCCCAGAGACGGACTGGCAGCCTGTCCATGGCGTCCCCCGATCCTGATCCAATGACGATTGAGATGAAGGGGGTGTAGGAAAATACAGCACAGCACATTAAGTACTTTTGAGGGAGCTTTCATAGATACAAATTTACAAATGTACCATTTTTACAAGAGAAATATGAAATCTTCTGCGAGGATAAAAGAAATGTGACAGTGTTTCAGCAGACTGAGATAGTCTATATCTGCCGACATTAAACATGCCGGACCCAGATATGGATCGACATCAAATGTTAATCACTTCTAAGATGGGCCATGCTCCAACCTTGCTAAGATTTTAATAGAATTCATTCAGAGGTTATTTCGCTTTGACACTCCTGGTTTCAAGACAGGCTTAAAAGAACAATAAACTACATTTCTTTTTTCCTTCTAAACAGTGTCTCAACACTGTTTACAGGGCTCGCAGAACAAAACATAAGATCCCATTTCAAAGTGGCTGCATTTGAAAGCACATAAGAGCACTTTCACATCCCCAAACATCTCCACACAATTCTTTTTTCTGTTAATGGCTTCACCAAGCACATTACTGACCTCAGCCAGTCACTCGGGCCTGAGTCTGACAAGAGAGACAGCTAGATGGGTACATGATAAGTGGATGGAAACGCAGAGAGGAGAAATACAGAGTGCAAATTGATGATGACGATGATGATAGAAAGCACACTATTGCACACCATATTTTGTTTGCTCTTGGACCTCATCACCTGATGAGCTTTGAAACTTGTAGCGTTTTCATCTTGGCTTCGTTTCTTTTCACACAGAAAAAGAAAAATCCAAGCATATCAAGATGCATCACCTCAAACCATATGAAAACATCCTTCACTGCTTATTCATCTGTACAAAAAAAGAGAAGGGTCCGACTGTGGATTGCAGCAAAGTGGAAGTCCGCTCAAAGCACACTTTCTCAGAGCACCTTGCCCTGATATGAAACCTTAACTCTTTACAACATGAGTCTTAATGCCTAATCTTAACCCTAATTCCAATCCATCAAGATTAGCTTGAACTGCATTTCTGGTGTAGAGTGGAAGCAATATAGCCTAGAGACCTTGACGTCCCCATGAGCACATTTGAATTTCCTTAGCAGGTCCATCTAGCTGCCATCTGCTGAAGCTCTTTAAATGTGCCTCAAACTCTTGAGGAGCCAGTCAGATCAGTCCAACCTTGTAGAGAGTCTCTGAAGGGCTTAACGGGATGACGACAGAGCTGAGACGCCGTAGTCTGGATGATAAACGGCAGTCGTTTGAAGCAGTGACAATCATTAAAGGCTTGGACTTCCATGACAGTCTCATAGGATTGTGATGAATGATGTCCATTTCATTTACATATAGTAAGAGACATCTGGTAAAGTTGCTCAAGGAAGCTACTGACGATGTAATCTGAACATGAACATGACAGAATGAATGGACACATTTTTCGAAGCTATTGACTGTTTAGGCACACTGGTTATTCTCTAATTCTGCTTGCAAAAACAGCAACAAACTCTCCTCCACAGTCCACCGTCTTTGACGAGTGTTTGTTGCTCTGATCGATCAGGTCCGAGGTCATATGTTTCCAGGGTAGAGTGGAACCCCATTTTCCCTCCAGTCTACAGCTAGATCTTTTTGAGAATGAATTTCAGTACAGGGAGTTCTTGTCTTGTGGAATATACTGGTGTACTGGTCGTTTTATAACATGGCAAAACCCATGTGAACTGATGCACATTTTGATGCACTGGCATTGCCATAAACATATAGTAAACCAGCACAAGAGGTTGCTGCATTAATCAGAGAACTGTGATGCTCATCATCTAAATATACGTCACGTGATCATGAAATTATGTGATCCTGTGCTTTCTGTTTTTTTTTGGTTCTCTATCCTTTCTTGTAAAGATGAATGCACCAGAGTTCTCCAGATGATGTATCATATGTCAGATTGACGCTAGATATGTCATAGTACTGAACCGAAATTAACCAACAGGTGAAATGACAGAATAGAGTTATCACTTGGAAGTGATGTGTGAACCTGCCATGGTAATAGTAAAACCGACCAGTAACAGTAACCAGACCAGCAGCTTCCATCAAAGTAAAGGCAAGACTCGTGTTTGCACCGAGTCTGGTCAAATCTAGAAAAATGTTCCCTACACACACTGCTATGCATGTCATCCCATCATCGCTTTACTGGAGGCTGAGCAGCTCAAACGAGGCTCTGACTTTCTGAGGATCACCATCTGAGGATGACGGAGCACACTGGTGCTTCCTTCTTTTCATCAGTCATGAATAACTGAGATGTAAATTCTCATGGGATTACAATGATCCCATGAGCTCTGTATGTAGCACATACGGTGGGTATGTGGTTCCACTTCATGATTTAAAGGCATGGCACGTTTTAACTGGATCTCTATCTGCAATTATTACAAACTTCTGCTCATTTGCACAGGAAGTGCAAAAGGTGTAAAACATCCCAAACAAATCTCTGTTGTACGTCACTTTGGATAACACAATAATCTTTCATTTCCTTTGCAGGACAACTAAAGTACTCATCTGAAGCGTCTGCTTTTATAGATAATGCTCCATTAACTGTTAAAATATGCTCATGTGTGAACTCAAGTTAAAGAAATGTAAAGCAAACTTGCTTGAAATCTTTCAGTAGCATTAAGACATTGTTGGCTATATAGCAAGATGGCAGCAAATTCCACGCTGGCTATGCTAAAAGGACCAAATCCTAGTTAAAACATTTCCTCGTGAAAATAAATAATTCTCATAGAAGCCAAAATTAATTTGACTTTTTTCACATAGATGTCTTTTAGAATTGTATTTCCTCCTCAGTCCTTTATTCAAATGAGCAAATACATCATTTCCTTTTGCAAAGGCTAAATGCATTAATGCTTTTTGCCTGTGGGTGGCAGCAATGCACTAAATCAGTGTTTTTCAACTAATCAGGACCAAATGTCCTGAATGTTTCGAACACACCAGGCTCTAAATTAGTGGGTGACTGACAGACTTGTGTAGACCTTGAAGAGCACGGGTCTGTTTCAGAAAGCGGGTTATGTGGAAACTCTGAGTCTGTTGAACCAGAAATCAGGGAAAATCAGAGTTTTTGGTGTTCCACAAAGTGAGGTTACTTAACCCCTAGGGTTTAGTTGAGCTGGCTTCAGAAACTGAGGTAATTCATATTCGGAGTCTGTTACCATGGTAACTGACTGTTAACTAAACCTGGTTGGGAGCAGTTTTACTTAAACATCATGGAGTTATTTTCTCTCTCCTCCCTTTTATGAAGCAGAAAAGGTTAAATTTCATCAGACAAACAATCGATCATTTAATTAGCATTTTGGAGACGTCTGAATGATGTCATGGCGCATTTGCATCGAGTCTAATTATTTAATGCGGTCAAACCAGCCATGACTTCTACTCTGGAAAGAATGTCAGGGCTTTTCTTTTTTTTTTTCTTTTTTTTTTAAATCACAGTTATTCTTCATAATGTTATAATGCCATGCATCACAAATATCACTCACGGAATGTCCAGACATCACAGAAACACCTTGGATTATTAATTTTATCAGCTATTATTTATTTGCAAATGTCTGTTTTCTCAATAACGATGCCCTGATCATATGCTACTGTATTCCATTAGAAAGTAAATGAAGCAGAACTGAAAGAAAAGTAGCCCGAATCATTTACACCCCCCTTTTCTTTTTACTTTAAAACATACACAGCCTTTATATAGACATTATTTTCTACTTTTTTCCCCGTTTGCCACAGTCATTGGATAATCAAAATGATTTCAAAGTTGATGCTCCCTGCTCCCACAACTGTAAGTAAAGACATTTCCCTTTAGGATTTAGTGTGACTGGATGCACTGATGCATCCATATGGCTTCAGTCAGATTTTGCAGTGTGCACATGGTGAGACCGTAGAGCACCCCACAGAGCAAACCTCAATTTAATCTCTGAATCCATCCAGAATTTCTTGAATCATTCTTCAAAAAAGACTGATGCATAAACCAAACCAGCCATTTCACCTCCTTAGCAGAGGCACCAGATTCTAAAAACATGAAGCCATCTGCTTGCAGAAACTGCCTTAAGAGAAAAAAAAAATCATATAAATCATCACCATTCTGGGGTTTTACATGTTTATATAAAAAGTAGAGCCTGATCACAGTTTTTAACTTGAAAAAAGGAGTTAAATAGTCTGACTTCTAGGAAAAGGATGACTTGATAAAATAGGAGATACTGTGAGTTCCTGCTAAATTTATTTGAAAATGTGTGAGCATCATTCTCTCCTCTACGCTGGAAAAATCCCCAGCCCACTCAACTAAGGACTGAGCCTGTATAAAGATATAAGAGGTACTATGGAGGATATCCTTCACGCCAAAGATGTTCAATAATAAAGCACTTCTTTGAAAGTTGATGGAGAAAAAAAGAGGCAGCTCCAGGCCTCAAATGGAAAAGAATGACAGTGGGTGGCAAACTAATTTTAGATAATCTTTTCCAAGCAAAGGCAAGTGTCTAAAGTCTGGAAAAATGCCTGCTGTGTTGGTGCCTTGTAGTGCAAAGCCCGGCATCTCACAGCCGTTTCTTTGGGGCAGATTATCCCACACAAAAGTGTTGGACTGGAACAGCTCAGGTGTTTCTTCAGATAGAAATCTGGGTCAGAACATCGCTGCGTATTATTATGATCATTCTGAGAGCTCAAGAGCTTCATGCATCAACATCAAAACTTCCACTGCAGTGGCAAGTTCAGAAAGTTGCCATTTAAGGTGCATTTCCACCATAGACATATATACAGATGGACGAACCATGAATGACGTCACTCACAGATTCCCCAGTTTTCCTTGAACTGTGTGGCACCATGTTGCAAAGAGGCAGGACTGTCAGAGCCAATGGCTAGCTCTCTTTCAATCATGTTAAATGAATCCCGCATCTGATTTGTCAGCTTTATTACTTAATAGAAATTTATCTGACATGGGACAAAAAAAAAAAACAAAAAAACAAATCACCCCCCTGTACAGTTGTATGACATTCAACTACAGAGACCAAAACCGATATTTGTACCAGGCTGTAAAAACATTTAATTCTGCTGCAAAGTTGGCACTTTTAACATATGAGCAAATGGGTATTTGCACTGTTTTGGAGCCAGCACCTAGTGGTAAGTGGAGGAACTGCAAGAAAACGTATTTCATGAAACAGCTTCAGTCTGAAAGTGGGATGGTTGCCACTTGGTTTCAACTAGCGGGGGTTCCAGGGTAAAACTAGCAGGCTGGAACTTTGGTCTAATTTCTAATGCTGGACTGTTTTAACAGGGGTGACCTTCTCCTTAGACCTTTCAGCCGTCACGTCCCCACTTACTGCTGGTAGCGGTAGATCTCACAATGAGATGAAACATAGAACTGTCTTGAGACCAAAAACAGGCTGCAACAGAGTCAGAAATTTGGAGAAATTGTCTCAAAGTGTGACGCCACTACAACAATGTTAACTTTCTAGTCACTGGTGCATTAGCACATTAGCAGCAACCTGCTAATGACGTGATGACTCTGCATTTAGAGACAGAAATGCACTCAGATTTACTTATGACCAGGATTCAATGTACGACCCATTGCACAGTGTAACAAGCTGTAAATTAGTCATCTATGGTTTTCACGTCATGCAATGTGACTTAAATTTATCTTATAAGAGTGTAAAAATAGTACAGTGTGAAACTGACATAAGGTGACAAGGTCAGTTGTACGTTAACTATCTTTCCAAACCACATGGTGGTGGAGGTGCACCACTTTCGCTTTTTGTCAACCGCAAAAAAAAGTTATGATGAAGATGATGGGAGAAACAAAAGACAATAATGAGAATAAGAGAAGAAACATGACACAAAAGATATTGAAAGAGATAAAGATGATGGTAGTGTGTCTGTGTACTTTTTGTATAATGTGCTGGCGCTGAATGAGAAAAGATGACTCGTACACGAAGTGGACTTCAGGCAGCTGACTGACGTCATCTTCTACCCACAAGTACCCAGTCAGCGAGTCAACACCACCACCCCTCCATCCAGAGGTTTATCAGGGTCTCCATGAGTACCTATAATTACCACAAGTCTTTTGGCCTCGTCGAGATTCTTTCCATATTGATTTCCTTTATATACATGCTTTTAATGTCAGGTAAAGTATCACCAGTCCAAACTCACCACGCTGCCATGTGACCTCACAAGTCCTGGTTGTGAGAACAAGGCAACAAGATTCTGACAGAGAGAAGCCTGGGGGCATAGATCCTGATTCTGTCTGTGCAACTTGTACCACTGAGCAGACTAAGCACGAGATATCAAAATGATTTAGGTGTTCTTTCCATGACCTCGGCGATAACCTTGTCCCACTAGAAAACAATTCCACGTGTGACCTGAAGTTATTTAGCTTGAGGGTACCAGCTGTATATCTCCTTGTCTGCAGGACTGCAGTCAAGAGCACTTCATGTCACCTAAAACCAGCGTGACAGATTCAAGGGACAAATCAGAGCAAACCAAAACTACATATTCATCCACCGATAAATCTCAAACTTCCAGAGGACATCCCAGCACAGTCAGGATAAAACAGGAGTTTCCTGAACTTGTTTTTGCTTTCAGTTTTCACTGATTCCTCAGGGGAATGATATGACACTCCCTCTACAGATGATGTCTGCTGGTCATCACTGGGGACACTGACGGACAAATCTGTTCAGTGATGTCTTTGACAACGACATAGAAGGAAACATCTGTTGTGCTCAGCTCTGCCAGGAATCAATTTACAGAACAATCAGACTATCAGAGTGACAGCTGAATACTCTGACTGATCCATTAATCACTGAAAATTCATTTGCAATGATTTCCATAAGCAATACAAAACATTAGCACTCTGGAATTTTACAGATTACATTTAAATAAGTGAAATTCCACAGTGCATCAGTGTGTGTGTGAGGGCGTGTTTATATAATAGCTCCTGTACATGGACCAGGCCAATATTAACAGCATATGTTGGAAGAATATGGAGGCAAACATACTGGGGAAAAAAAAACACAAAAAAAAAAAACAACAGTGTGATTAGCTCAGGTCAAGTAACATTCTGTGGATGTAAGACTATGAAGACAGCTCACATCTGACAGGTCATATCATTAAATACAAAAGTAAAAGCACTTTTGATGCTTTACCTCTCTTCTTGGATTACCTATCATAACCATCCATGTTTGTTTCACATCTGAGGTAAGAGAATGAAAAAGTGCTTGAGCTGCACCTGAAGCATCTGCTCTTTTTATGACAATGTAAAACGTCTTAATCTGCTCCCACATTACAGAGTCCAGATGTGCCTGAATCTTGATGCTAAAACAGTTTTGTTATACTGTTATATTGTAAACTCATACTCTAGAGCAGTGGTCCCCAATTCTGGTCCTTGAGGACTTTGGCCCTGCATGTTTTAGATGTTTCTGTGCTCCAACGCTCTGGACTCAAATGATTTGATCTCCATCAGCTTGGCAACACTGCTCTAGGTAGACAGCGTGGTGTCTCATCTACAAAAAAAGCAGGGCTTCTGAGACTCTTTCAGGCTCAATGCTTTTAGGCCCGATCTGCTCACGACACGTCTGTGGCAAATCAGCAGGCAGTCGGGACTAGATCTTTATGTTTGAACAGTTCATAGATTCATCAGATATTTCCCCCTTCCTCACGGTAAGGGAGGGGAAATGAGAGGAAGATGCACACAATACAGCAGACAGCAACTTTTACATCACAATTTTTTTTGTTTTGTTTTTGCGCACACCTGCAACTCAGAAAATCTTTGCTACTCTTAATGCTCAGACAGCTTGCACCGTTTTCTTCCTTCCAAAGACAATTTTCTTTTGCATAAGATCATACATCATTTCTCATTTGTTTTGATAAAAGTATGGTTTTGCCATCAGTGACGTGACCAAGTTGCTGTCAGATCTTGCAGTGTGAGAGCCTTTTCCACAGTCAGTCAATCAATGTAATATGAACAGACGGTTGACTTTAAGACTCAGAGTCCTGTAATCTGAACAGATCAACAATTGGCAGGAAGGTGACATGAAGGATCACTCATTACTGCAACTGAATTATGACTGACTGCTCAATCAGCTTAAATGTGTAAAAAGCTGAATGTCATTGGCTGAAAAGTGCGATGGCCATAAATTATATGCATTTCTTAGTTGAAACAGGCTGATGAAGAAATCTGACATCAACTATGTCTGGTATTTTCTGCAGCCTCTCAATAACTTTATGAGGCTTACAGCCTCCGAAAGTCCTCCCAAAGCCTCGCAGGTAGAATTTACCTGTGGGGCTGACTGGAAAAGAGCATCCCTGTGGTGCCATAATGCAGCTCCAGGGTATTACGCCATGGGATTTAGCAGACAGTGAGTGACAATGGCAACTTTTTCAATTCTTCATTGGGCGCATGCAGAAAGTTGTGTGTAAAATATATACAGGTAGTCATGCAGGGTGCTGCTGTGTGAATACGAGTCCTCCAGGTGATGACAAATAGGAAGGCAGACACGCTAGAAAACCTGCGAGTGAACACAAATGGAGATTTAAAACTACACAGCATCAAATAAGAAACATCTAACCTCACACACTTCTTTCTTATAAAATGAGACATGCGTATACACAAGCAGCCAAATTACTGTGGCAACTTGCTCTTCAGTGCATGCAGGGTTTTAAAATGGTGCGTCTGTGTGTGTCTGCGTGAGTGTGTGTGTTACGTGTTCACAGTCCACTGTGCACATGAATGTCAGATTACAAATTACTGTGCAGTCTCTTCAGCGAGGGTTAAATCCATTATGCATCTCCAGCGGGTCAGTATGGGTGTGTGTGAGTTCATGTGTGTAAACTGACAGGGTGGATCTTCACCGCCGTAAGCAAAGTCCTCTTCTTTAATGAAGCAGTGTGATCGCAGCTCTCACAGGACCATCAAAGAGCTCAGGAGCCTGCTTTGCATTTCCAACTAAAGTACCTGCACTGTGCGGCTAATATGGAATCCTAAAAAGGTCGCCATAAAAAAATAAAAATAAATAAATAAAAAAGAACAACAACAAAAAAAAACAGGGCCAATGAGATGTGCACAATGCCAGTGAAGTTCAACAAGCTCTTCCACTGACTGGGCCTGTGCGGAAAGTTCATGTGTTTAACACAACAAACTTCATTATGCTTTGAGAAACAGTATGTCACTATGATAGAAATAAATCTAAATGCAGCGTCATCATGTCATTAGCATGTTGCTGCTAACATGCTAATGTACCAAAGACTCTAAAGTTAGCGTTGTCGTAATGGTGTTCATGTGCTTTGAGAAGAATAGAAATAAAATCAAGAAAAAGAAGTGCCTTTCTTTTGTATTTGAGTTGAGTTGTAGGCTACTGTGCTGTGTAGACGTGCTGATGTTTACGTCATTTCATGGTGTGATCCTATTGGTTGGTTAGCTGACAGATATCGTAGAGGCAGTGACAGGCTGTCACACTGAGATGATTCCTCCAGATTTCTGACACCGCTCATATCTGTCGCAGCCATCTTTGGTCACAAGGAGGTTCGAGCTTTCCTCCTTGCTCCTGTCTCATTATGACATGTGAACATAGCCTGGAAATGTCTTTGGAGATCTAGGACATCGACATTCTTTCTTGTCCTTCCTCTCACGCTGTATCGATGCCGTCCATCCCAGATCCCGTCAGCCATCTATTGGAGATGGCGAAGTTTGGTGCATCTGTGACTAATGAAACATTTTAACTAAACTCTGATTTAGTGATTGATTTTATTTTCAGCCTCATAAATCACTGACAAGGTTTTTGCTGTGAATATGCTCAAATATAAAAAGTAATAGGAACAGGACATGGACACACAATTGGGAAAGTAATGACAGAAATAAAGAGAAACGCTGGCTATGGGTCCTGGGTGTTAGTTTTGATTGTTAAACTGTTGTACTGTTATAGTTCTTTATTAACGCATAAAGAGCTTTGTAAACATATTTGTCATTGTAAAAGAAATAAAAACAGTATCTCAAAGATGACAAGAAATGTTCACCTTAATCTAAACAACCCCTCAAATGCACCGAACAGACAGATATCCAGGTGTTACATAAAACATCTGGGAAACACCTGGGGTTCATAAAGCCACAGATGAAATGTGAGTGTTTTTTCCAAGCTGCTTTTGGGATTAAAACTTTAATGCTCTCGATTTCTGGGTAGGGTTTTAATAGGTGAAGTGGGCATGTTGAAGCAGCCTACTTTTTAAATTTTATCTAAACAATTAATGCAGTAATTCCACATGACAGCTTTGCATTACTAAGGTGACACTGTGAATCAAAGCTAATGAATGAAATGGAGACGGAGGATTCAGTTGTAGCACTCAGAGCAGGCATGGTCAACCAAGAGTTGACTGTTAATCTGCAGGCGCGAAATCGAATCAGAGCAGGTATATTAACTTTTGTTCACTCTGAAAATCTACACTCAACTTTTGGAGCCTAAAATTGTTTTTTTTTTTGCCATAATATGAAATCAAAGTTCAGACTGCAGTCAGATAAAGGAGCCTAATAATAGATTATTCATAACAGAGTTGCGTAAATTCAATCCACAAAGTCTGAAAACAAATAGAGAGGGACAGAGAGAGAGAGAGATCGTAAATAAACAAAAACTTATGCAGGGAAACAAAATGTAAATAGAGAGGAAAATACCAGCAGAACTGTGGCGCCACTGAATAACTTTCAGGTAATTTTCTATCTCAGATGAAAATCTGTGAGCATAAAACTACTACGCTTTCATTTGTGCTCATGCATGATTGCAAAAACAAAAATAATACCAGCAGGAGGGAAGGCGATTCTTTTTAAAACAATTAATATTTTATAAACAGGAAGGACTGCATTGCAACTATTGGTAAGTTACCTGATCCTTTATGATACAAGAACTGACTTACAATGATGTCGTACTTTTCTGCACAAACTTTATGTAAGATCCCTTCCGTCATAGTGTCTCACCAAAGGAGGCAAAGCTACCAGAAGCTCATTAAAAATGCCCAAAAGTCTTGGGGAGCCAATCAGATCGGTCTGTCCGTGTAGAGTGTCTCTGGGCATATTGTTATGACGACAGGGACTGAGGTGTTACTGAGACTTGGACTTTCGTGACAATCTGGGATTATGGTGGATGAGGTCTATCTCATTTACAAGTGATAAGACACATCTGGTAAACTTGTGCTGATGATAAATTAAGCTACAGCTGGGCAATTAATCAAAATTTAATCAAAACTGACATTCAGAACCAATAACCGATATAATCTTGTTGGTGTCAATTATTTCTCTTTTTTGGAATATTCCTGAAATGAATGGGCTGTGGTACAGGAGTTAGATTAGAAGTCAAGGATTGCTGGTGAAGGATACACTCACTATATCACTCACACTTACGCACAAGAAAACTTAAAATTGCATATCCACCATTTAAGGGTTCTAGCCAGGTTTTGGCACTAAATGTAAATATATATGAAGGCAGTGGTTAAAAAAAAAAAGGCAATCGATAGATTCCATTTTCATTAAATTGGCGTTTCTCTCCATCAAACTCTTCTCTTCAACACTATCCTGCTGACTTTTGCATCACTTTGAATACGTCGCCTTGTTCGTTGCTCTGATTGGTTGTAACTCTAACCAACTCCATACAGAGGCAGTTTGAAAAGCAACAGTTGGTCCCACCTTCTGGATAAGGAGGTCTTATGGCTCTCGTTGAGACCCTACATCTGTCAAGATGTTCAATTCAATTCGATATTGATTTGAGGTTGTATCGCCCAAGAGAGTGTTCAGACCAGCATTTTGACAGCTGAATGTCAAGAATATCTTCTTTCTATACTGGGCTCTCTGGAAATGCATATCACATCACCATTCATCAATAATATATGGGTCGCATTTGATCTGGTAGAAACAGGAAACAAAAAGTTATTTGTCACAATATAATGAGGGTTTGGAGTAACAAGGAAGGACACAGCGTCTGATTCAAGCAACTGGGTGTCTGTGTTACTCTGCCAGTTTCACTTCAGTTATATAGAACATGTTTTTCAGAACATATATAAAAAACAAACAAACAAACAGCTAAATCAAAACAATGCTCCCGTCTGCTACATTTTCACAACTTATATAAGTAATTTTCCTGAGAAAATCCTGGTGTGAATTCTCCAGCACTTAGAACAGTGCAATAAGAAGATAGAATTTAAATGTCAAACCTCACATTAAAGTGAAAATACCATAAATAAATTAGCATATTTAAGCTTCTATCAATATTATATCCTTTTCCTGCAGGTTAAGATTTGACAGTTTTAAAATATATCCTTATTTTGCAACTCTTCTGGTGGTTAAATACACCAGAGTGGAACACTGCTGCCTCCATCATCTATACCCGCTTATCCATTCATCCATCCATCCATCCCCACTTATTCATCCATCCATCCATACTTGCTCATTCATCCATCCGTCATCTATACCCACTTATCCATCCATTCATCATCTATACCCGTTATCCATCCATCCATCGGAGCCTCCATCAGTCTTATGTGAATCTCCAAGGAACTTTGCTGAGAATTAGCAGATATATAATGATCTGATGTGCTGATCTAAAATATGCCTACTTATCTGTTTATTGCTGTACTGTCCTATTCATTGGATCAAATCAACTCACAGCTATGCACTCCTACTGTGCATCTTCACCCTGTCTATTTAATCTTGGTTTCAGATTGTCCCAGATCATTTAAATAGCTTTAACATTGTCTTTTTTCTGTATCCTCTCTCCCTTCTTTTTCTACAGGTCCTACCATGGTGATGTTGGATCCTACCATGGTGATATTTGGTCCTACAACAGTGATGTTGGGTCCTACCATGGTAATTTTGGGTCCTACCACAGTGATGTTGGATCCTACCATGATGATGTTGGGTCCTACCACGGTGATGTTGAATCCTACCACAGTGATATTTGGTCCTACAACAGTGATGTTGGATCCTACCATGGTGATATGTGGTCCTACAACAGTGATGTTGGGTCTTACCATGGGGATTTTGGGTCCTACCATGGTGATGTTGGGTCCTACTGTGACAGCAGCACAGCAGTTCAGTGGTTAGCACTGACACTTCACAGCAATAAAGTTCAGTTGGATCTTGGTTCAGCTGGCCTTTGTGTGGAGAGTTTGCATTTTCACCCCGTGTCTCCGTGAGTTTACCACCCAGGTTTCCTCCTTCCCCAAAAGATATGCTGTTTAGGCTCAGATATAGGTGTCATTTACATGAACTATAATGCAGTTTAATATACTGGAGTAATTATAGAAACACTAGGAGTAACCATAGGAATAACTTGGTGCATTAAATTCATCGATCCAATAAATGTGTATGTGGAAGTGAGAGAAAGCACCTTAATGTGAAAGTCAGCTGACAAAAAAGTCAGATGACCGATCAAACTTGCATATATAGTTTAATTCACACAATAAAACAATGCAGCTGACACTAATCCGTACAAGGTTGAGTAATAGTTTAATGAAACCACTGAACACAAACATCATAATATCCAAACAGGACCTTTTATTCTTTATCAAACTGTTTAGTTGTCATACTGTACTTGAATCGAACCTGCAGTGCAGAAAGGCATTTTTCTGAACAACTGAGGACATTAACAGTTCCTGTGCTGGGGGTGTACACCACTGAACATCTACGCTTCATTCTGCAGATCAGAGTAATTGAAGTGCAGAAAGGAGGTGAAACCAAGTCATCTGGATTGAATCTGAAAAAAGTCACACTCTCAGAATTGCATCACACCTCCTGCATCTGACGGATCAAAGATAAAAGTCAAGGTGGATTTACTGCAAAATGATGACACCCTACACGAAACCTCAGCTTTGAATGTCATTGGTGCGAGACAGATGCAAGTGATGGAGGGGTATAAACATTCAGTGTAATAGAAGTGACTCTAATGTGCAACAGAATGAGCAGCAGCTTTGGATGTCCACATGCATCAGTGTTTCTTCATTCCACCTCTAAACTGCATTATAACACATTATCCTCAAGCATCACAGATGACAACTGGCCAAGAAAAAACAAACAAAAAAAACATCAAACATCCCAGTGCACCTGCATGTTACAAGGTCATGGAAGCCTGAACTGAACGATGTCAGGATGTTTACGAGGACAATATTCCTCATGCAATGACACACGGGTTCCATGCGCAGGCAATGACATCCACACCATTTCTCACACTAGCACCATGAATCTTAGATGACATAGCAGACACACACACACACACACACACACACACACACACACACTAGTCCACCCTCAATTCTGTTCACTCCTCCTCTTCAGCAGCCTGTAAACATGGATCAACTTCCGTTGACTCATAAAGAAATTTCTAAAAATAAAGTGTGCACTTGGAAGGATAGAATTGTACAACGCAGAGCACAGTTCAAAAATAATGAAAAGAAAAGGAATTTAAGAAATACCAAAGTGCAGAATGAAACAGCTGTAAAGAAATGTGCAAAAATATACACTGTTCTTTGACATGATTCACCTTTGAATCACTTAGACTCTGCCTCAGCTCAGCCAGCGGTGTAACATGGCACCGACCTGAGGGGCCACCTGATACTGCCCAGCAGAGTCAAGACTATCCTGTTTCTAATGAGCTGACTGGATGGAAAAGTCACAGTAAAACTAAAAATGAGTTAATCCATGCGGTTCCATAATATGAAATAAAAATTTATTAAAACATTTGATACAATGTGCTGGCAGGGTGTGGTTTCTGCCCAGTTGTAGGGGCAGAAGTGGAGCAGTGGTTCTGGGAACAGAGACCTACAGACACAGCTGCTCTGGATAAGACAATCATGCCTCTCCATTTAAGAGAAGTGCACAGCTTCTTAGGTAATGCACAGAAACTAGAACTAACACTGAAACATTAGTATTGTTTTGCAACAATAAATCTGTGCATTCGCACATTAGCAGCAACCTGCTACTGGCGTGATGACGCTGCGCTTAGAGGCTGAAATAAAATCCGATTTCATTCTGTCGTAGCCACGATTCAGCGTATGTTCAATCGCACAGAGTAACATGCTGTAAATTAATTATTTAACGATTTCACGTCGTCCAGCGTGACTTGAATTAATCTTATAAGACTATAAAAGTCGTACGCTGTGAACTCGAACACTTAATTCATCATCTTTCTGGCACTTGTCTCTCCAATGCTCCAATATACTGTATAGCAACATTGGTACCTTTACACACATGCAAGTCAGCCATACCATCACAAGCGTAGATACCTGGACCTTCAGCTGGTAGCTGCCTGGATGTCTCTTATTTCATAAATGGACTCTGACATCAGCTTTTCTCAAAGCCTTATAAATAGAACCTCATACGGTGTGACCAACGTCTTTGTGTCCATGAGCTCATTACCAGATAATCAGTTTTGATTGTGCACAGATTTCATGTCAGACTTTCTCCATGAGTAACAATTTCATGCTACATCACAGGAGGCATTGGTGGACTTTGCTGAGTGACACTGGTTATTCACGTGTCCGCTGACTCTGATTATCCTCACCTGGGGAACCTTCCAGGACTCGTACAGATTTATTTCTTTTTTTGGAATAAAATGAAGCTGATGAGTAAATTAGGGGGGCAAATGTTTCAAAAGACATCCTTAAAAAAAAAACTTTTTGAGCAGTAATGTCTGTCAGTAATCCCTTACTCTGTCTTAATGTAGACCTACTCTACGTTTCTTGTTACCACCACCACCACCACCCAGCAAAGCCACGAAGCAACCTGAAACAGAATGGTGCAGTTTGTTAGGTGTTTAACATTTCCATTGGTGAAAACCAGAGACTACTGTCAGAATTGCTTGTCAGGGAGCTCCAGTTGATTTTGCAAATTAAACTAATGTGGAACGGGCACAGGCCCCGATATTAACACCAACATCTTTACATGGATGAAAAAGGGGCAGGCTAGGATAGGAAAAGTTTAAAAATAATGAGGCTGTTTGAAATTTTCAATGCAGAGCCAACTAAAATGATCCAAAATACCTTTTACAAGTGAAACTCTGATATTAGACTGAAAGTAACCATAGAAATAGGCAATAGGTTAATGAAACTGTAAGCTCCAAAAGAAACAAGAGAAAGAAATTAGTGTTTATGGGAGATTATTCTCCACCAATTACAGCAGCACATTGGCCATCCAGCATATAAACAAACAATGTCTTTGTGCACAACATATTTATTTCCTATATGTCATTAATTACCAGAGTGCATCGGTCATGCCCCGCGGCACCCTGAAAAAGAAAAAAAAATTTAAAAAAAACTCTTCAGATCTGCACAATTCAGACAAGTCATCCAAAATGCAGAGAAAAAGCAACATGGAGCCGTTTGCATCCCTGTCAAAAACTGAGTGGAAACCTGCCCCAGGAATACCCCGCCTTTGGCCCAAAGACAGCAGATCCACAGATCCCCGTGACCCTCAATAAAAAGAAGAGGCTGTAGAGCAGGGACCACCAAGAGGCGGACCGTGGTCCAGAACCAGACCCAGACATTGTGCTATGCGAACCTAGACCTGTAATTGTTAAATTATTGAGGAGGTTTTAAAGTTGTTGGGACTCGTTTCCTGCTGACCAGGAAACACACGGGCCAATCAGATGCGAGTTAAGTCATCCCATGTGATATGACGCAGCCAATCAAATAGCACTGCAGATCTGAGCGAGTCAGATGAGAGGGAATGGATACGTGAACAGAGGCTAAGGGAGCAGGAGATGTGCAGAAAAGACAGAGAAGCGACTGAATGAAAGACAGAAAAGCAAGAGACAGACAAAAAAGTAAATACAGTGGTACCTTTGAGTTACGAGTGTCCCGACATACGAGACTTTTGAGTTACGAGCCGTCATTCCTGTCGATTCTTTGCTTTGACTTGCTAGCATAAATTTGTGTTACGAGCTATGAAGCTTCAAGTCTGCCGCCACCACCTGACCAAGGAAGCATCTCCTGTGTTTTGTGCTCGCGTGAATGCAGTTGTTTAGTCAAACTTTCAGTCTATTGGCGCCCAAAAAGAATGCAGCTGGTTGTGTGGCTGCGCTACAAAGACACGCCTCACTTATTACTGAACCAATCTGAAAGTTAGATTCAACAAACCTCATTGGGTTTTTATTGAAATGCGCTGCAGATGAAAGTGAAGAAAGTGTGATGAATAAGCCAAACGTCAGTGAAGATGACAAAAACGTTGTTCCTAAGTTGCAAACCTTTTCTGCTTTCTCCTCCACCAGCATCTTTTATCTGCCCAAACGTCTGATCTCAAAAATAAATACACTATTATTTATAAATTAATTTAAGACAAAAACAAACAAAAAGTTTGGGGTTTTTTTTGGGAGACATGGAACAGATTAATGGCATTTCCATTCATTTGAATGGAGAATATTGATTTGACAAACGAGCTCTGTCACGGAACGAATTAAACTGCAACTCAAGGTACCGCTGTACTCGTGGCTTTTCCTCCGAGAAGAGAAAAGTGGAGAGCGAAAACAGAGCTTTGAACCCAGAATGGACAGAATCCTTCATGTGGTTTAGGATGATCACCTGAAGTAGTCTGCAGGTGGATCAACATCTGACTGTCAAATCAAATAAAGGAAAACATTTCAACAACATTTATTCACACTTAACATTAAAACATATAAAAAAAAATTAAAACAGGCATCTTAAAATGGATGCAAAAGTAATCTGAGAACAAATAAAATAAACTGAAGCAACATATTGAATATTCCTTTTTGAAACCTATTAAAAGTATTAACTCAACAGTTTCTCTTTCTTTCCCTCTCTCTCCACTTATTTTTGTTCAGTGTTCAGGTTTAAAATCTATCCAGTTAAGCTCCAGCTCAGTTCAGATGGTGGGAAAAGAAGGAATGAAAGAGAAACCATTAAACTGATCAGTTATTTATTTATTTTTAAATAGATTTCAAAAAGGAATATTCAAGCTTTTGCTTCAGTTTATTTTATTTGTTCTCAAATTACTTTTGCATCTGTCTTTAAGATGCATAATGTTCCAAAAAACATGATTTATTTTCTGTTTATGTTTAAAGTCAAATCTTATGTGAATGATTTAATGTTAAGTATATATCACACTAAACCACAGCGTAACTTTGATGTTCCAGATCCTTGCTTTAGGAAATCTACGCTAACTGGACCTCTTTGAATTTTAATTTAATATCCCTGCTGTTGAGGATGATGGATGGACGAATACAGTTTTAGAAACCTTGAGGACATTGCTGGAACTATGGTTTGTTTATTTGTTCGGCTCCATACTCAACACTTTATTATCCTAATTCAAACCTGCATGTCAACTCCGCAGTCTGGTCTTTTCATATTAGCAACAAAGCATAAACGCATAAACACATCGGCCCCTGGCAGATAATGTAATCTGGCATCAGCTCCGAGGACCAAGCGGAGTGAAGGAGAGGAGTGTGGAAAGCCCTCCTGAAGCTAAATTTACTCACCCGCTGTAACCCTGGAGCCCATGCAGATTCTATTAGCCCTTCCAAACAGTTCAGGATGGCATCACTCTGCCATTCTTCATGCTAATGATGAGTGTGCTTTTATCACAACAACATCTCTGCATAAAGAGGAGCGGCTCTCAGGAGAGTCCAAAGTGCTGCGTTAGAAAATACTGATGCTTGTGTAAATTTGAACATACCAGAAGGTTTTCAGATTAGCTTCTCATTCTTTAATAACGCTAAGAAAATAACATCTTGTAGTCTTTTTTTCTCACTTCCAAGAAAGCAGAGCAGAATTTGTGGAACAACAACTGGTTAATTTGGAGCATTAAGTGCCCTGGATTTAAAATTAACAGTAGATTTGATGACTGATTGACAGGTCTTGGTGTGGTCTAATGAACTTGACTGTGTAAAGCATTACATGCTGAATTCTGTCCAGCACATTAAATGCAGTCATCCAGGGTCAAGTCAGGACCCTGGGCCTTTCTGTGTGGAGTTTACATGTTCCCTCATGCTTGTCAGGGCAATCAGTTTTCCTCCCACAGTCTAAAAACATGCACATCAGGCTCATTAAGTTGACTGTAGGGGTGAGTGTGTGGATTTAACTATCTGGGGTGTGCTCCACCTTTTGCCTGAAGACAGCTAAGACATGCTCCAGCGGACCGGTGTGAGGACGAAGCTCATATAGAATATGGATGGATGGACGGATAATGAATGCATGACACTGATGCAAGAGCAAAACCAAGTGGCAACCATCCCACTTCCAGGTTGAAGCTCATCAGGGAAATATGTTTCGTTGCAGTTCCTCAACTGACCACTAGGTGCTGGATCCCCACTGACCTCCATGTTAAAAGTGCCAACTTTGCAGCAGAATTAAACATATTTACAGCTTGGGGTAATTTTTTTTCCATCAGTGGCTGCATATTATATTCATGACAACTGTATGGAGGGTAATTTTTTTGTACCACATCAGATAAATTTACATTAAGCAGTAAAGCTGACCAATCAGGTGCCCAGACCTCATTTGATGTGCTTGACTGACAGCTAGCCATAGTCTCTGCCACTGGCTTTGACAACTTTGTCCCGCCTCTTTGAAACATGGCGCTGTGCGGTTCGAGGAAAAATTATCTTCAAAGGCTCTGTAAAAATCTGTGTGTCATGTGACCACATAGTTAGTTCAGCATTTACACTCAATGGCAAAAACTCAGGTAAGGCATGATTTGTTCTGTATGAAATAGATGTAAAGTTCAGCTTTTCTGCTCAAATAAACACAACCACTGCACTGTAAATGATCTACAACATAACTCCTAAAATATACCTCTGCAGAGGACAGGGAGCTTTCCTTTCAACAGTATTAATTCAGCCATCGTCCTTAAGGCAGTCTTAATTATGATATGGAGTGTGTTCTCAGCAAACTCATCTGAGACAGAAAATGAATCCTGGGGCAGTCTTTCTTTGATATCTTTGATAAAATATGATCCTTAACTTTCCAAGCATTGGCATTCTGACTTTGGGGCATTAGTCAAGCGTCCTCACTGCACAGACTTCCAGTTTTAATCGTCTCGTTGCTGCAGCAGAGAGCACATTTCTTCTGTATCTGATGTTCAGTTAGTGAACCGTCCAGTGTGCCATTTAGTGGACCATACAGGAGGAGTTTATCCCAGTTCTTAATTTGTGTCGACTGACTGATGTGCTCCTCAGTGGAGAGTAATTAAACCTCGAGAACCCAGAGAGAATTAGCATTCCTGTTTATGTATCACCGAAACGCTTTGTCAAGGAACTAAATCCAGTTCCAGCGGCGGTTTCAGAGTTTGTTTGGCGTCTTAGTGAAGACATGTGTACAAGCTCATCAAGTTCCAGCAACTGACCTAATCTGATTTCTGAATTTAGATCAAAAGTTGGTCAGACGGAGCTGCAAATGGGGCATTAATGCAAACACAAATAGTGCATTAAAATAGGACACCAACCAACCATCAATGGCTTTTATGTTTCACTCAGTTTTGACATTCAACACTCATCATGTATCAGAATGACTGAATAAAAGTCAAAGGTCTTTGTGTTATTTCAAACCACATCAGCCAGCAAACTTCTCAAGAACCTTTATAGATTATTAAATACTTATTTTTCCTCTAAATACTTTACAATACATTAGAGTTGCATTAACGCTTCTCCAAGATCTTGTATTGATGATGGGAACAAAGTCTTCTCCAGCTCATCCAAAAGATTCCCAATGAGGTTCAGGTCTGGACTCTGTAGAGGCCAGTCCACGTGTGAAAATGATCTCTGATGATCCCTGAACCAGTCTTTCACCATCTGAACCTGATGAAGCCTGGAATTATCATCTTGGAATATCTGCATGTCATCAGGGAAGAAAACATCCATTGAAGGTCGTTCAATATTTTCAGGTAGTCAGCTGACCTCATAACACTGCTGAACCTAGACCTGAACCTAGACCTGACCAACTGCAGCAACCCCAGATCATAGACTGCCCCCACAGGTTTGTAAAATAGACACTAGGCATGATGGGAGCATCACTTCATCCTCCTCTCATCCTTCTCACTCTGGAACAGATAAATCTGGACTCATCAGACCACATGACCTTCTTTCTGATTATCCTCACTGATAAGTGGTTTTCTTGAAGCTACACGGCTGTTTAGTTCCAATCCCTTGTGCTCTAGTAATCTCCTTTGATGTTTTCTTTACTTGATGAACGCCAATAATTTGACCCTTCTGAAACAGATGAACATCTTTTCCACGACCTCAGGACGTGTCTTGTGACATGGTTGTTTAAGAAATGAGAAGCTGCTCACTGCTTCAGTTAAGAGTTAAATAACCTGTTGAAGCTGAAACATAATCATCCATGCAGCAATTATCCAATACGAGGCTCTTAAATCCATATTTTAGTCCAACACGCCCATTCCAGATTTCATTAAATCCAAATTTCTTTACCTACCATCTAACTACAGTAACAGGGCAACGCTGGTCTCATCCTGTTCCCTCTCAAAAAAAAAAAGGGGATGTTCAATATTGTCAACATTATAAAGAGAACTCCCATTATGGAAAAAAGAAATAGATGTAAAGCAACACCAAGTATTTGATGTGAAGTATAAGGGCATGGACATGATGGGAGATTTGTGTGATAAACCAACAGATAAGATCATGTATGTAGGGAGTACAGTGCATAAAAATCTCAAAAACAAAACTATCTATTCAGAGCTTTAATATACTTTCCCAAAACAAACGCGGCTCCATTCTAATCAGAGCAGCTTCTTCAGTTAATAAAAGGATATCTCCTTCTTTGTACATCTCCTAAATGTGTGTAATGAGATTAATTACTCAATCAAATTAAAGACATTTCAGCTTTATGAAGGGAAGGAGACCAAGGTTTTGAGGAATAAAAACCTGCTTTCAATCAGATTATGTTCACAGAGTAAGGAGTCAAATTAAAAAAGTAGCAAAAGTAAAAGTTACCCCAGTTTTTGAAACAAGCTTCAGTTAACAATGTCTTCTCTTTCAGTTATCTCGCTATCTGAAAAGTCAAGTTTCCCTAATTTCAGGCTCAACATACTCAGTTTGCACAAAGCCTGCTTCGTGGAATGGGCCCCTGCACCTTGAGGGCCGCTGTCCCGCAACATTTCGATGTTTCCCTGCTTCAGTGCACCTGATTCCAATGAACAAGGTCGTGCGAAAGTTGATGACGAGCTGACGGTGATTTAAATCAGAGGAGGGAAACTAAAACTACTAAAGCTTTCAGAAGAGGCAGTACAGATTACCAACCTTTGGTGTTCTATAATCAGAGAAAAACGTCTAAGCCAAAGACATGCAAGCCTGAGAGCATGTATGTTTGCACGACACACACACAGAAAGGAAAGAAAATAAATGCATAAAAGAACGTCTTACATTAACTTCATCCTTGTTCATATTCTCCACCTCTAACATCAGTCCTCTTTTCTTTGGTGCACTTGCTTCAGTAAATGTGAAGGAACATTTATCAGCCCCCTGCATTGTCATACAACTGGAGTTTTAGGAGAAACTTTTCCTTCCGGGTCTCCATTGTGTGGAAGAGCGTTAAAAACAGCAAACTCAACTACAGCTGGGGCTCTGAACTGCAGACTAATGACACTGCATGAGAATAAATGTTCAGATGAGTGCAGCTCAACTCAGAGCACGGAGCCTCCCCTGAGGTTCCAGATCGATCCAGCGTGGAAACATAAAGCAAGCTTAACAGTGTAAAAGCAGCAATTCAACTTTATCACCAAGAGGTCAGCCGGAGACAAGGCTACCAGGAACTGACGTAGCCTTGAGCCTCCAGCCTGGAGCAGAAACCCAGAGAGCTGTACAGATGACTGGCAAGTCAGCTTCTGTCAAAGGTGAACCACGTGCAACCCCAACACCCAACACACAAACTCTGGGGAGGGAAACTGGTGAAGTCTTGCTTTAGGCACAAAAAAAAAACCCTCAGTAAATGAATAAATAACAGTTGAATGGAGAACACTTGATGCCCACCCACCGACACACAAACACAATCGTTTATGTTTTTCCATTTGATTTTTGGAGACCTGACAGCTGTTTTGTTTTTTACATTCTGATTGTAAAAGTGTAAAAGTGTCTGGATGGAACATGACTCATATTTCTATGATACATTTTAAGTCAGAGGTGTTAAACTCTGTTCATCACCTAATGGGCCACATCATCACCATGGTAACCATCAAAGGTTATTCTTTATTTTCTCAACCAGGTGTGTTGTCAGTTTTCTCACTATTCCTGGACTCCTGGAGCCTACGATGGTGTTTCTAGACAATGTCATGAGTCCTGGAACTCAAACTTCTTGGTCCTTTTGTTGCTTTTCTTGGTGGTTAAAGTTAGCCTTAAGTAACAAATTTTTATTGAAAAAAAAATGTATAGAAAAGGAGAAAAGGTTGCGATTTTGTTCCTGAAATTTTAGATTTTATGGCAAAAATCCACATTTCTATTCTAATTAAAGACTGACTAAATTCGCCATTTTGCAATATCACGATACTTTTTTACAAAACACGTAGGCCTATTTTTCTTCAACTTGCGATTACACAAGAAGAGTTTTCATTTTTTGTAGGTTATTTAGGTAATTTAGTAACCATGGTGAAGATGTAGCCCAGGCTTACAGAGTTTGACACCTCAGTTTTAAAGTAAAGAGAAATGATTGGATTCAGGTGCTGCAACAGTTCATCGCTTCTTTTGTTTCACCCACCAACATGTTAAATTAAAGTAATGGGGCAACTTTACCTATAATGATGACATTTTAACAACAAAAGGCAGATAATATGAGCAGAAGTCCCTTTAAAGCAACTTAATGGTGCAGACAGCTCAGACTGGATTGCTTTTTGTAAACCCTGCTGTTACTCAGCGATAAAAGTCTGCACACATAGTTACATCCTCCATAATTAAATGAGGCTCGTGACCCATTAAAGCTTCAGACTTTAACCAGAGGTGTGCTGACCTTTAATGTGCTCGTTCACCACGCTCTCCAGCCGGTCCAGCCTCTCGATGATCCTCAGGGTCTCTCCTTTGCTGTCCTCCTCCAACTTTCTGTCCGCCTCTGCGCCGCCGCTCTCCGCAACTTTGGCTCCGCTGTTGGCCACGTAGTTGGTGATCCAGCCGACGTACAGGAGACACACGATGTTGGTCATGCCGCTCAGGATCACGCATGTCGACACCAAAGTTTTAGTTCTCCTTGTGCACAGCATCGCGACATCCCTCCATGGGCTCCTGGATCACCGACGCGCGCGCAGGCAGGTGGACGGAGGAGCAAACGCGGCTGAGAAACGAGTCCAAGGAGCTGCTGAGGGTGCCAGTCTGCGGAGCAGGTCTGCCTCTGCGCTCTCGAGGCATTAATAAGTCCACCGGAAGCTTAAATGCGCTCCACTGCCGTTATGAAATGACTCTGATTCAGAGTGAAACCCCGCTGAGCAGCTGGAGAGTCACGCTGAGCTCAGCCGCTGCAAAGATGTGGAGGTACCAGCCCCCGGTGCGCTCCCTGGACCAATGGGAGGGAGGGGGCGTGGCTACACAGATGGAGGAGGGAGCAGGATTATTACTGGACAGACTCCCGAAACAGCTTGAAGTAGTTCAACCAGGCAGCGGTGTTGTTGCGTGCACGTGTGCATCTAAAGATGCTTAGGCAACTTGTCAGGAGTTTTGTGAAATAGTCTACTTGTGAGTGGGTTTTATTTTATTATGTTTTATTTTATTGTTGTATTTTATTTTATTACTTTAGTGTGTTTTAAAAGTGTGTGATTGTAGGTGGATTTCATTTTTTTCATCTAATTTCATTTTATTTTGTCTCATTTAATTCAGTCTGATTTAATTTCATTATTCTATTTCATGAAATTCTATTTTATTTCACTGGCCATGGGGAGATAAGTTAAAAGAACCAAGTGTATTGTTATGGTAAAATTTGCCTTTGGAGTGGACATGTGCACCAAAATATATTCTTCAACAACTAGTAAGGTTTGAGTGTGTTATGAAAGTGTGTGGTTGTGATAGATCATAGTACAGTGGTGCAAACTGTGAAGAAAAAAACAACATAATAATAATAATCATATGATTTTTGTTTTTTTTCAAAACTTACATGATTTCCTGATATTTTTAATGATTTTAATGTGTTTGTGTCGTGTTTATAGTCAAAACACTACAGAGGAACAGGAAAGCAGCTTCCTTTTCAACATGTTTTACCAGGAGTGTTTACAGCGGCTGGTTTTTGGGGGTGGAGCCAGCTGAGTGGCTGGTCCCACCCCCAAAAACCAGCTACCCAACATATCAGAATCAGTTATATTTACCTCGAAATGGCCATCCAGCCGTTTGGGTGAAAATAATGCTGTAAAACTTGAAAAATGAGCAGGATGCCTAAAAGGTGCTGCATTGTGTTTTACTCATCTAATAATACTACTAATATTAAATCCCGTTTTGCATTTTTTTGTGTACTTCATCAAAAAATGAATGAAAGTTAAATTAACGTTTGATCTCAAAATGCACATTTGGGAACATCTGAATGATAGAGTATGCTTTTATTGACTGAAGAGGCTGCACTGGTCTACATTTGTGTCAAGAAATTATATTGAGAGTCTGAATACTTAATTTGGCACACCGTGATGATGCAAGAGCGATAGGTCTACTGTTTTTCTGCACATTTAAATAACCTACTGGATAAACAAGATCTTATCCCTCTGTGTATTATAAATATCACCCCTCCAGTGCTAAAATTCACATAAAATACCTTGGATTATGGGGATGTCAACATAGCCTATGAAAATGGGAACCAGATTATTTTTTATTTTATTTTATATTTTTAAGAGTTGGAAGATCTCTTCAGTTTACTTGGCATGGCCAAGGTGAGTTAGAGTCAACAGAACCCACTCTAATCCCCCATTTTGAAACCGAAAGCTCAGGGTTTGTTGACACTGAATTGTTTTTTTATTTAGATTTTTTTGAACCTCCTTCCTGACACAGGCTTCTGGAGTTTGAATAAAGTAATTAAATAAGATGTGGGATCACTCACATTCCACATTCCTCCATCCCCATATGTGACTGGTTTTGGGGTGCCCCTCGCTGACACTGTCATTATGCAAATAAACAACTAATTAAATTTCTTCCTGCTAGATACACAAGCCGGGTGTTTGTCAGGTTAAATGTTTTCACAGTGAAAGCAACGTTTGAGCAATTGTTCAACAGAAAAAAAGTGCTCAATCTCTGCAACCACACAAATGCAATGTATACAAGATTCACCTACTTCTTTTATGTCTTGTTTATTTCAAGATTTTATAGCTCCAGTTGCCTTTACTGAAAGTGTCATGTGCTTACTCCTACAGTATCTTCTCAAATTACTATAATTGTACATATATATATATATATATACATATACATACATATATACATATATACATATGTGTGTGTGTGTGTGTGTGTGTACATATATATATATGTGTACATCCATCCATCCATCCATCATCTATACCCGCTATTTCCTGTTCAGGGTCACAGGGGTCTGCTGGAGCCTATCCCAGCTCACTTCGGGCGAAAGGCAGGGGTACACCCTGGACAGGTTACCAGTCCATCGCAGTATATGTGTACATTTTTTTATAAAGATTCCTAACCAAGTGAAATAATCTGAAACAGGCTGGCAGCCAGTCCAATTATTTGCAACAGGTGCTTTATTATTATTATTATTTTATTTCACAGCAATCCATTTTTTTATGTTTCCAGCTTTGTTTTGTTTTTTAGTGGCAGTGGGTGTCAGCTGGAGGAGGTGGGTTTGAGGTTTTTATGTTCATATTGAAATGAATTAGTAATGACAGTGCTGAGGGCCTGATGTGACTTCACCCTATATTTTGTTTAAATTGATTGCATGAAAAAGTAGCAGCACATAAAGGTTGTTGTCATCAAGCTTGCACAGGATTCAGCAAACATTACAAATCCTGTACCTACCCCCCTTCTGACTGAGGGTTACCTAAAGCTACACAGATTTGTAGTTTTAAAAAATGGTTGTACACTTTGTATACTAAAATGATAAACCGCCTTATGGCAGCATATTTTATCCCTCTATGCAAATGACTACAAATACAAAATAAAGCATCACGTGTTGTGGCAGTAGCTTTTAGGCTTGTGTTATCAGAGCATAACTTGTATTTCTTTTTCTTTAAAAAAAAAAACCCACCCCTGCTGTTTGAACTTCAGATCATAAGCAAACTGAACATTTGAAGGCAAGATAAGCTCAAGCCAGAAAAACGTCAGTTAAACTCATACCCTGAGTCCTCTGGGCAGGACTACCACATGAACTATTACAGCAGAACTGCTCACAGAGAAATTGTAGCTCTGTTTTCTGAATAAAAATGTTTATTAAAGGTTGAACATCTGGGTTAAAAGAAAACACTTTCACTGCTACATATGTGGGAAATACTTTTGTTTAGTGTGAGATTAACTGGTGAAAGTGATTTAAAGGTTTTGAAGGAAGTCTTGAAGGAAGCTGATGGTGACACTTCCTTTTGCATGTCTTGGACGTCGTCTCTCACTCAGCTCTAGGACAGGGATGCTCATTATGTAATCGGCATCAGATAAAGGAAAAGGTACAACCACTGATTTCTACTGGAGCATCTATTTAAAAAGCCAAAGGTTTTACAACATTCTTCTTCAATAACGAAGTTGCAGAAATGCTCAGCCTTTGTCCTTTCGTCATCTTCTCTGGGAACAAACAGGTTAGGACAGAGGTTTAGGTGGTTTCCAATAACCTCCAGAAAGTTTTAAACCTTCAAGACACTTCTGATCTGCTGCAGCATCGGGATCAGGCGCTCTGCAGCATGCAGAACCACGGCTCTGTGACAGAAGATATCATTTGTCACGATTTGTCAAGGACCAGAAAGACTACAAATACGTACTTGAAGACAAGAACAAAGAAAAAAATTGCCTTGATTCAAATCTCTGACAGTTACAGTGATTTGGGTGGTGAAGGGGTCCACACCAGCAAGGAGTTTCCATGTGTATTAGGTGTTCTGAGGTGTTGCTGGGAGGAAAAAACATGCTGTGATAGTGCTGTATTTTGATTTGCACATCAGGTTTGTCAAACATATAAGCGTTTATCTTCATCTGCTGTAGACTCCTTGATGTGAAGTGCTAGATTATACAGTAGCGTGCTCTCTTTGCGCACCTGGCATGCAGCCTTTGGATTTTTTTAAAAAATTTGGTCGCATTAAATTGCAGACCAAGATCTGCTGCAGTGAAACAATGCACAAGAGGCTCTTCCCAGCACCTGAAACACTGTGAATCAGTCTCCTCCACATCAGGAGGAACGGCAGCTGGTTTCCTTCTACCATGAGCACCTGTTTGAACAGACAGAGGTAAACATTTTACATTTTACTGTTTCAGCCTCGGGGAAAGAAAAGTAAAAATGAAAAAAAGATACCCTTCCATCGTCTCAATTTTGGGATGTTCTTCAATCATAATTTTGTTCTAAAACCAGTTCATGTAAGTGGGAAAATGTGGTGAAAACCAACAGAATTGTAACACTTTATTAGAAAAAGAAAAACAATATAAAAGTAGTGTTATTATTACCTCTATTACCATGAACGGACATTGTAAACTGTTCAAAAATGTTTTCTGTAAAGCCGCATCATGGCTTGTTTATATTAAAATAAAGTGATTACAAAACCATCACACGACTCATGTCATCTGTCGAGGTGAGGGACCTCTTCTCCAGCCCCACCTGGCTCAGCTCCGGGTTCTCAGTAGCAGAAGGAGAGCTTACACAATGCTTGTTCTCCAAATGTACATAAACACTGAACGGCTTAAAGGATTTAGGCCTCACTGGAGTAGTTTTCAAAGGAGGAAAATGTTTGTTTTGTTTTTTTCTTTTAGCAAAAAATCCAGTAAATACCTACATGCGAGCAGTAACCATGATTGCATTAACTGACCTCTTAAGATGTATTTTGACTATATGATAAATTAAGTTTTATTTGAGAATAATTTAACTAGTGCAGATCAGGCCAAACCTCGCCTTCTCTTCCTGCGCCACCTGTCTTGGTACTGTCCCGTTTGGTGCTCCTGAGACTGTTCTGGATTAAACTGTTCTGTGGTGTGTGCTTGTTGAATATTTGTGTTAGCTCATTTATCAGACCTTGTTTACCTGTAATCGCTGTGGCTTCATACTTCTGGGAGGACAAAAACATCACACGATGGCAGACTTAGCAACTATTACCGCATGCTAGCTCTTGTTCTTCTAACCCTTTTTCCAAACAGCATACAATAATTATTCTATTTAAAACTAAACTTAGTTAACTATAGGTCCAGCAGTGAAAACAGCAGTGAAGATGAATGGACTTACATGTGGTTTATGAGTTCCATCAGAAGGTTTGTGGACACTCGACCAGTCGGCGTAAAAAAGAAAAAATATGATAAAAGCATACTATCAATGTCAATTACTTTTAAAAGGTTATTTTAATTTTAATTTTGGAATTTTGTCTTTCAGTGCAACTTTTTTCAGTATCAGTGCTATTTATTTAGTCTATAAAAAAAGTTTTTTTCACTGCACATGCTTTCTTTTTATTTTTCAATACCAAGTTTTATTTAAAAAAATAGCTGAAATTGTATTAGCAGAACTCCTCCTTGAACCGCCACCTTATCGTGGTGGAGGGGTTTGAGTATCCAAATGATCCTAGGAGCTGTGTTGTCCGG
>JBAMYA010000020.1:17178446-17213047 GCA_037176975.1 Arrhamphus sclerolepis | reverse complement strand
TAGTTGATCAGAACCCAGGACATGTCTCCAGAAATTACTCTAAACTGTAATTTGGTTTTTTTTTTTTTTTTTAGGCTGCTTTATGAGTAAAGTCTTCTTCCTGGCTGAGTGGTCTTTCAGTCCATGTGGGTCCAGGACTGGTTTTTCTGTGAATAATGACACACTCTTACCAGCTTCAGCAGCATCTTCACAATGATTTTAGCTTTTGCTGTGGGGTTGATAGGCACATTTAACAACAAAGCACATTCATATCAACACAGAACCGTCTCCTTCCTGACGCAGTGATGGCTGCACATTCCCATGGTGCTTATTTTTGCCTGGAACTGTTCAACAGATGAACGTGACCTTCAGATATACATTTGTTTTGATTTTCCTATGATGTCACACAAGGAAGCAATGCGTTTGAGTTGTGCCTTCAAATACATCCACTACTAACCTATCAGGGGCTTCCAAAGCCATGACATCATCATCTGGCCTTTCCCAAATTGTTTAAAGGCATAGTAATGTTAGTGTACATAAGCGTCTGACTTTGATAAAAGTCATAAAAACATTCTTGATAAAATTGTTTTTCTCATATTCTGGCATTTAGTAAATAGAAATAATTTTGATAATCCTAACTGACCTAAAACAGGAAAAGTTTAGTATTATTTAACGGCAGACAGAGAAGAAAGAGAAAAAAGGTTGTCTCTTTGTACATTGTATGCAAACTTCTGCTTTCAACTGTTCTTTTAAGTGTCATTCTGGATTTGCAGTTTGGCATTTTCTTTTTCTTTTCTGTTCTTTTTTTTCTTTTTTTTGTACTTAATTGATGTGGGATGGGCTCTTTCGAAATGTCACATTTGATTTCAGTTCTTTTGGTGATTCAGCTCACAAGAAATTCACTGTTAATTTCCAAGCCCGTATTCAACACATAAAAATGAACAATTTTCTGCTGTAATGGCTTCACCGATGAAAATCCGATTTTCCTCACCTCACCATTTGCATGAAGTGCGTTTGAATTACTGGTGTGTGATGGTTCTCTGATACAACACGCTTGCTAATGGCGTGTAAATTATTCTTTAACCAGTTCACCATGACACACATCACACACCCGAGTTCATCCACAGAATCAAAGCCACTAGATCCAGGCTGCTACATGGCATTTCTTAGCATCTCTCATCCCCATTACACACACCTTTGGAAATATCTTAAAAGATTAGGGTGTTTTGATTGCTTGGTGGAGCTGTCTATATGTTTCCCAATCTCATCTTTCATCTGGACCAGCATGCAACGGCAAAGAAACTTTCCAGGCATGTTACCAGTTGGCAGTGGTTCTGCTGCAGCTGTGTTCACCAACCTCATATCTCTAATATTTTCTGTGGTTCCAAGCTTAAAGTTACCACAAAATAGATAAATAAATAAATTAAAAAAATGTCCACCTCCACTACAAACATGGTTATATAATGGTTCCAGTGAATAGGGCTCCTCTGTATATTGATGGTTCCCAACATAGAGAGAGAGAGACTGAGGAAGAAAGATAGAGAGATTGTGATTCACTGCTCCTCTCCTCTGCTGGATATACATCCCGACATCTACATATGCTGTTTAACTCTCGTAAATGCAGATATGTGCATGTCGAGTTTGGAGGTGTGTGTGTGAGTTTTTGTGTATACAGTTACAGATAGGTATGATGTTAAAGTTCACTATAGATGACAACTGGGCTTGAATTCCCTTCAGGGTAAATCGTAACACATTTGCATTCTCAAAGACAATGTACATGTCTGTGTACAGTAAGTGTGTGTGCGTGTGTGTGTGTGTGTGCCTATGTACCACCTGCCTCTCTTCTGGGTGGCTGACCTGCCAAGAACTGAATGGGTGTTTAACCTCACTGTTTTGCTGAAGGCAGGCAGGATAAATGAGAGTTCTTATAATAGAACCAGCTATAGGGGGGGCCTGTTCCAGGTTGTGTAATGTGAGTTGTCTGTGTACAATGCAAGCGCTCACACATTTATGCAACTGCCCTCCTGTGTTTGCATTTTCAATAAACTGATGGTGTGCTGTAGAGTCTGACCTGCTCAGTTCTTGAAGGAGTCGGTACAATATTACTTCATTCTGAACTTCCAGGGTTCATTAGACAGCAACTATTTTATACTGACACAGAAAAATGGCTTATAGTGCTGTAACTTTGTCAGTGTATGGTTAGTGAATAAAATCTTAGATTATAGCTCAGAGAGTTCATGATTACATCTCCAAATTGCCTGCTGCGTCAAAGCCAAGAGGTACCATAGTTTGAGTCATAATTACTTTTTTTTTTTTTAAAGAAAGAAAAAGAGGAAAAAAGAAAGGAACAACCTGCTCCTCACAGACGTGAAGCTAAAACCAGTAATTTTTGGGTAGGGGTAATTTTCATCATTTTCACTTGATGAAGAAACATAAAGAACCAAATGATTATCACAATCACTATTTGTTCATCTATACTTTCATTTTCTACTGCTTATCTGGGACTGCATCAGCCCAAGCAAAGACCTCCAGACCTCCCTCTCCCCAGCCGCCTCCTCCAGCTCTTCTGGGGGATAACAAGCGATACCTTTAACTCACCTGAACAATATCATCTCTTCAATGACTCCTTAATTAGGTTCACATCGGGAAGGGATTAATAAAGTAATTAATTGATCTGGACTGAGGCCTCCATCAGCTGGAACATATCTGAATGCCTCCATCTGGCCGGGATCCACTCCAGATTTCTTCAACTAGCTCTGTTTTGATGGGGAGGAGCTATAACTTTGCTTGGAGCCTCTCTCCAATGACTGTCCCAAAGGCTTCGCAAAGTCACAAGCAGCATCTGCACCAGCTGATGGATGTAAACTGCGACCATAATGACACTGCTGAACTCTCTTGGTAAATAACTCACAGCTAACAGTTCAGCATCCGGGCTTCAGAAACGATGTTTCACAGTAGCATGTCCTGATGACACCATCTGTTGTTGACAAGAGCTGCAATTCTACATCCATGACATCTCCTCTTCAAGTCAGTCTGGGTATTATTTAGCTTCTTGAGATTTTGATCAGCCGCTCACGCTTTTAAAGAACTCTCTCGTTGCTATGGTTACTGCTCATAACAGGTGGTAAAAAAAAATGTAAAAGGTAACCAAAGAAATCCCTTAAACAGCCCACCATCCAAACCGCCATCAAAAATAATTCAAAAACCACCAACCATGGATGCCACCATGAGTACTATTCTAGAAGTAGAGCTAGAATTAGTTGTTTAGGGTCCTTTAAAGAAAGAAAGAAAAAAAAATCTACACTAATGGCCCTCTGATTTACTCCTAAATGGGACAATGTGAATCTCAAGACCTGAGCAGCAGATTGATCCAGTCTCCTTCTTTCTCTCCATCAGAAACACAAAGTGGATCTCTTCTACAAAGTTCGCCACGTGATGATGGAGCTGATCGACCTGAGGAGGCAGCTGCTGTCTGGCCACCTGACGCAAGACCAGAGCAGAGACGTCAAGAGACACATAACCGTCAGACTCGACTGGGGCAACGAGTGAGGAAAAAACACCCGCTGTTAAAACCAACTCGCGTGCACTCAGTCGATCCACAAATGTAAAGACTTGCAGAGTTGAGCCTGAAAGGAAATTGGAAAAAGTGAAACAGCAGCTGAGAAAATAGTTTGATCTTCAAACTCTTTCTGAACTGTCATTTAAATGTTTCTTTGTTCTTTTTTTTTTGGCAGAAACAGGTGGTTGAGTTTTCATGGAAGTGTAGATTTAGAATTTTCAACTTTTCTGAGCGCTAGTTTAGAGGAGTAATGCCATCAGCTCCTCTAACACCTACAGAAGGCAAACACATGTACGAACCAGTCGTTTATTGGCTGAAAGGACTCATGGAAGCTTCCTGAGAGGTTGATGGAACAGATGAAAGGGAGAGAAGCTGCCCTTTGCCTCGAGATTGAGTACTTAATGATAAAGAAATAAGAGGCTGTTTCACACCATCAGAAGCTCTGCTCCGCTGTCAGAGTAAAAGAGGCAAATCACAAGCTGATGTCTACCTGAAATCCACTGACATAGAAACAGTCCATCTCATCATGTTCTTGCAGGTTATCAATAACCATGATTAGAGATGTTTCTCCAAATTATTTCTAAATTATTGCAATGAAGGAAAAGTTTTGACTGATCTTGTGAAAACCAGATCATGTTGAAAAGCTTGTTAATGAGTATTTCTGTGATTGAAATGGAAACCCTATCATTTTAGTAATTATGAGGTTCCTGTTTATTTTTTCTTTATTGTTACTGTGTCGTAGGACCGAGTAGAAAGAATTCAAAGAAAAATGTTTCTGCTTAAACTTTCTTTTCAGTCTTGCAGTAGAATCAAGGTGTTTTCTGATTATTATTATTAATATTTTTTAACACTAAATAGTCTTATTAGCTGAAATAGTAATTCAATGAACATAAATGAAATACACAATGTTTTTTCCATGTATGATGTGAAGACTGTGTCTTACTGCTGTATCCTGATCCATGCGGATGAAACGGTGAACCTCATGAATATCACTTGTAAAAAATAACTTCTTGTCACTGTGCAGATGAGCGTATATGTGCATGGTTCAGGAAGTCTAGCTGCTCATGCATCTGCAGCGTACTGTGTGTTGTTTTATGAAGGATGATCTTTCTGTCCCGTCTCCTCTTCTTCTGTCAGACACCTGGGTCTGGACTTGGTACCAAGGAAGGAGTTTGAGATGGTTGATGAGGACCAGATAAGCGTGTCAGATCTGTATAAGATGGTAAGACCTCTATTTAATCATTCCAAGATTTCACTGCACTGATAGCAATACTTACTAGTTCACACAAGAGGACTCCCACAAGTGTGGTGCAATTCAAGAACAAACTGTTTTATAAATTTATTTTAATTCGGTCCAGTTGATTTACGTAGCACCAATTCACAAAGCAATCTAAAGGCACAGTACAAGAAAGTAAACAAGTTAAATTGAATGCAGTGTAATTAATTCCAGTTATAATCCAAATCAGTTCAGAATAATTCTGACATTGGAGCACTCCTTCTTGGTCAGATTCAGATTCTTCCTCATGCACTCGTGTCTCATGTTGCTGCCATCACTGCAGTAAAATGCAGAGTAAACACATTTGCATTATTTATTTGTTAGAATAGCAATTGGCTGGTGATGCCATTGGAGCCCCATCAGCAGCCAATCAAAATGGGTGTTCATAAATAATTAAATCCAAATACAATCTGGTACAGCCTGCTGATGGACGGCTCACTCTTGGAATACACTTTTGCAAATGCACGTTTAAAAGAGAGACAGTATTTAAGTCAGATCATTAAAGAAGAAAGAAAAAAACTTTATCAGTTTCATCAGTCTCTTAATGGTACATTTAGTTACTTTTATGATGTATTATTGAGCTCTCAGACCCATTCAGGCCTGCTGACCAAAGAAACCAACAAAGTAACTTCTGAACCAGGACGACCACTTTATGACGACGATGTCACCTTGTAAGAATAAATAAAGGTTTACTCAAACAGCTGGTTCAGTTTTGCACAGGAAACGTTATGACAGAGATGACTAAGACATCAAAGAAAGTAATAATGACGGACGACGCAAGACAAAGAAAATGAGTGAGTGAATCTCAGCCAGCCTTTCATTCAGTGAAGACACGGAGACGCCTGTAAATGCATCTTCACAGAACCTTGTGTAGGCTGGAAATGAAGTCAGCAAGAAGACTGCAGAAATCAAGGACGCATCACTGACTAAAACGTCCTTCCTGGCTGCTCCACGTGTTTACTGTACCTGCTCAGTCCACATCGGAGCTTTTCCTCAGGTTTCCCTCTTTTCTCCCTGCTTCTACTTATGATTAAAACGGTTAAAAACTGCACTCGGCTCGCCAGCAGGAAGCGCTGAAACGCTCAACATCTCATGTCTGCACAAGCAGAAGGCCACGGCAATGAAATAAACATGTATTATATTCAGCTGCTCGTCTCATCTGTATGTTCGAAGTCAACGGACCTGCATGAACTGTTTCTGCATTTTGGTGCAGATGCACCGTGTTTGTTTGATCGTTTAAGAATGAAATATTTGACAGTTATTCTGAAGTTAAAGCCGAGCAAACGTCCATTTTCTCTGCTGATGACGTGAATCAGCCACCTGTTGGTTTGTTTTGATGCCAAAAGTGTGCTTTGATTGCATCTCCTGCTGTCCATCCTGTCATTTCTCCTTATTTTTCCTTTTCATCTTTTCTCTGAAAACAACCTGCAGGCGCTAATTTAACGGCTTTAACCTCCAGACACGTTTTCAAGAATCCGTAACACAACTGGTCTTATTTTTATCCTCTTCAGTTCATATGTTGAATGTTAAATGCTGACTCTGGGGCAGATGTGTACCACTTTGCTGCACAGCACACAGTTTTTCAGGTTGTGAAAGATGAACAAGCAAACATCGTCTTGCATCAGTTACTTCAACTAAAGCTGCAGTTTTTCACACCTGGAGTCCTGTTTATGAGACGAGGTTGGAACTGTGGTGACTGATAAAAGTAACACTCAAATATTTTACATTTGTTGCTCATAAGAATCTTGAATCAAGCAATCTTAAAGTATGACAGGATGTTTTACAGTAAAGGTACGATTTATCTCTGTTAATAGTTATTAATTTAATATCTGTAAGGAACAACAATCCAAAGCAGCATCTGACGTTCAAAGATATTTTATTAAATATTTAATTAAAAGCAGAAGAAACTGAAGTTTATTGACCTCAGAGTGAGTTGTTGCTGCGTGAGACGTGGTCTTATGTCTGTCCTTCTTTAAATAGCTGAGGTTGTTGTAGAGTCTCTTCTCTCCTGTTGCCTAGAGACGGACATGGAGACGGGATGAGAGAAAGAGGAACAAGCAGTAAAGTTGTTAAATTTATTAATTGCCTCTTGAAAGCTGAGGAAGAATGAACGAGCGCTGCACAAGTATCCAGCATGAAATACTGCCACTGAGCTAAAATGTTTGCTTCACAGAAGACGAGAAAATAACTTCTAAACAGAAACAAAGCAACCAAAAAAAAAAAGAAATGACTGCTTTTTTTATTTGTAACCTTTTTCGTGTCTTAAATTTGCAAAAATACGGATGAAAAAACAACAAACTACAGAACATGAGGCAACAAAACAACGTGATGTTCAGCATAAAAGTAAAATACACAGCAACTCTGCAGTACTTTTATTTTGGATAAATTACTGTAAACATGTAGAAGTGGATAACGGGAATTTTAGAAATGCAACAAAGTGACATATTATTTAACCTACAAGCAAAAGAACATTGGATATTATTCCATACTTCACTTGTTGGGATGAATTATTAATATATGAAACATATTCTTAGCTGAACATTTGAAGAGAGGTGATCAAAACTGAAATGTGGTGTGTGTGTGGCAGATGTGTGTTTTGTTTGGATTATTTGCAGATGTCCTCCATTGACAGTCATTACTTCAATTCATCAAACAGCTTTTGACTTGTTGCCGCCTCTCTGCTCATGCAGCCGCTCCAGAAATTAGAGAGACAAGTCGGAGTAATGACTCCCTGGGGCGTTTGATGTATTTTCATGTATTCAGGAAGAAAATGAGGAGAAGAGAACGGTGCAGAATGAAAGAGAAGAAGGAGGGGGAAACAGGGAAATGAAACTCAGAAGTGGTGAGGAGAGGAAATGCAGAGGAGAAGATGAATCTAGGGACAAAGAGAGGAGGAAGCTGGGAAGTGACTGATGGAAGGAGTAAACAAAACAGGTAAAGGAGAGGGAATGAAAAAACAAGAGCAACCAAGGACAGGTAGAGAGGAAGTAAGGAGATGTGACAGAGGAAAGGATGTCATTATTAAGGATGCCATCTGACATTTTCTGTCTTTTTCTCTTTCACAGCATCTGTCAAGCAGACACAGTGTCCAACAGAGCACAACGCAGGTAGTTTGTGGGTTTTTACAGCTTCTAACTAAAAGTGTTCTACGTTTTCAGGGTCATTAATAGTTTACATTTATCTGACTTCTCCATGTCAACACCACACAGATACTTTTAAGCCATCTGAACCTTTAATGTGAATGTTCTGCTGTCTCTTACGATTTTAAAGCCCAACGCAGATTTAACCTTACGGAAGCTTCACAGACCCCCTGAAAACTGTATTTGATTCAGTTTCTATGATGATGTATCACTGTCATGCAGCTGTGGAAGTATAGTAACTTTGAATAAATGTACTAATCGGGACAGTTTTGGTCGTGGATTTCCAGGGCGACAACAACCGGCAGCGACATGGGGAGCCCAGTCGAGTTCCAGTACCACACCACCTGCTGGTCAACCTGAAGAGCTTCACGTACAACAGCATCGGCGAAGACACTGACATATTCTTCTCTCTGTATGATCTGAGAGAGGCAAAGACTATCAGGTTTGCACATTGCTTCATGCTGAAGCCTGCTTGCAAAATGATCTTGCTGTAATTTTAGAAATCATAAATTCATAATGATCATTCTTGGATGCTAAAGTGGCGATTTAATACAGTGATGCTGCAGAGATGCTACAAAAACTGAGCTCCACTGTGGCAGGACAGAAAGGAAAAATATCCAACTGTGAGGAGTTTTTTTAATAAACATCTTTAAACAAAAAAATGTAGTGTAGCCTCCATGAATAAAATCACATTTTACAAGCATATTTCCTTATAAATAGTTTTAAAGCAGTGATTTCAAGCTTTATTTCATTCAGAGCCACTTCATCACCATGGTTACAGTTAAAGGGCCAGTTATTCTTTTCTTCCTCAACCAGCCATGTTGTCAGATTTATATATATATATATATATATATATATATACATACATATAAAATCACTCAAAAATTAAAAGAAAATGTTGACTTCTTGGGAAAAATCTAATTTTGTCTTAAAATGAATAATTTTATAAGATCAAGACTTTTTTTCAGCAACTTCAGTTTTTGGATCAAACAATCACGATGGTGAGTTTTTAACTTAAAATTACAACTTTTGTTGGAAAATATTAACTTTTTGTCAGGTTTTGTCAAAACGTTACAAGAGTCGTAAAATTTCAAATTGTAACTTTTTGTCCTAAGAAAGAAAGAAAACTTTACAAAAATCTCAAGTATTGACAAAAATAAGCTACTATTTTCATAAAAATCTTTTGCAAACGTTTGCTAAATCATGACTTTTCAACATAAATCAGTTGCTCCCCGCCTCATTTATTCCTCTTTTTGATGTCAGTATTGGATCAAACGGGCAGTTGCATTGACATTTCCTCAGAAATGCTCTAATTATGACTTCATGATTTTCTCGCAGGCCAAATAAAATGAGGCGGGACAGATTTGGCCCCTCGGGCCTTGAGTTTGACAGGTTTCACTCAAGCGTGTTGATTTTATTTCCATTATGTGCTTTCACATAACTACACAGACTTCCGTTGCAGGTATTGGAGGGTTTTGAATCTTTTTTTTTTTTTCGAATATATTCAGACTAAATGTTCCAGCACTTGATACAGAAGAAAGTGACAATTACAAAATAGCCTTAAAAGCAATGTATTGGCTGGTTCACACTGAGGGAATCTGAAACTGCCACAGACGTGGATGAGTGTGAGCTAGACTGCTGAAAAGTTTAACGTATGGATGTGATGCTGAAATGACAGCTGGCAGCGGTGGAAACATTGACTCGTTAACACAAGAGCTGCAACTGTGGTTGGTTTATTGGAGGAAGGAACTGCGTTGCAGATGTGTTTAGTTCGGTTGGGGAGGACAGAGAATGTGGAAAGATAGTTGAAGCATGAGATTGCCTCATTCGCTCAACCTTTGCTAAGCTTCATTTCTTTCACAGGACATTTGCTGTTATTGTATAAATATTTACAGTGTGTTATACAGCAGGGCAAATGGATGAACAAGTTTAAATCAGTGATATGATAACTTTAAAAAAAAAGTTGCAGCGCTTAGCTGTGGATTTAGCACTTTTGGATTTTCTGCCCTGAAACAAACCCCAAATGACTCATTAAGCTTTGAGGAGAACCAGGTGCTTTGAGGAGAACCAGGTGCATTAAGGAGAACCAGGTGCTTTGAGGAGAAACAGGTGCTCTGAGTAGCAACAGGTGTTTTTAGGAGAAACAGGTGTTTTGAGGAGAACCAGGTGCTTCTAGGAGAAACAGGCGTTTTTAGGAGAAACAGGTGTTTTGAGGAGAACCAGGTGCTTCTAGGAGAAACAGGTGTTTTGAGGAGAAACAGGTGCTTTTAGGAGAACCAGGTGCTTTGAGGAGAAACAGGTGTTTTGAGGAGAACCAAGTGCTTTGAGGAGAACCAGGAGTGGATCCAGGTGAAGTAGATTTAAAGACAGGCACTAGTACTACTGTCAAACCAGAAATTAATATTATTTTTGCATGGAAGAAAAGATGATAGGACTGATTTAATAATGCAGGCTAAGTCATGGCAAGTGGCCACGCAGCGATCCTGTGAATAATGCATACCCCCCCACCCCCACCACACCTAATGAATCCTCATCAATAATGAATTTTTCACAGGGAACACAGATCAAGAATTGCTTAAGTCAGTTGTGAGGCTGAATGGTATGACTGTGTATTGCAGGAATGTGTGTGTGTGTGCATGTGTGTGTGTGTGAGAGAGAAAGAAGGACAAAATTGGTCCCTGCAGGAAAAAAACAAAACAAAGGCTCAACAACCACTCCATCTTTTTCATTGTGTTTTTGTTCACTCTGTTTCACTTCAGCGACACAAACCAGCTAAATGGGTCCATCCTCTTACAACACACACACATATAAACACACACACACACGGGCACGTATACTGTACATTCAGAGCACCACAAATGCCTTCAACCCCGGCAGCCTGATTTCAGCATCTGGGCTCAGTATCCACCATCTGATGATGAGAGCTGCTCCTCTGAGGAGCTCAGATGACAGAGCCGCTTGGTGCAGTGGAGGAGAGCTTTGACCTTTAATGACACCTTTACACATTCATCTCCCCTTTCCTCCTTCTCTAAACAAGTGAATATTCAGGCACCTTACATGAAATAAGAAATCATTTTACAATAAGCAAATGCTGTTTTTAACCATGCAGCCACCAAACATGAACATAAGTTTAGTATTTACAGTTTCCACTCCTCTCATTGTATTTCTCCAGATGTAAACCAGATGCCCACCCTAACTTGGTCAGAGTATTTTATTTTTCTTTTTGCAAATAAACAAATGAACAAACTGACATCTGTCCTGGAGCGGTGAACCACTGTCAAAAGAGTAAAAGGGGCAGCAAGTCTGACCAAAGATGCTTCAAAGTTTCCCCAGTCTGACAGAATGTGCAGTGACTCCCCGATCTACTGTCAACTGAGGAGGAGAAAAGAGGAGAGGAGAGGAAACATGTGTTAGCAGTCCCATGTCATGAATATTCATGAAATAATCGTAAAAGAGAAAAATCTGGACTCATGGTACACACAAAGTGATAAGTGGGACCTGCGGTTTGTGTGTTCACCACATTTGGTGTTTCCAGCTGAGAGGCAGCCAGTAATCCAACAAAAGGATACTTAAAAGGATATAAGGATACTTATAAATTATACACTATGCCATTTTCAAAACCATGATGTTTTCCAACCATAAACCATGTAGTTTTTAATGCATGAAACAGCAACCAAACCAAAAACTGAAATCTCAAAATAAAACAGCAGGGGCACCTTCTTCTTCTGTCATTTTTTGCATCTATTACCTTAAAAAAAGATCAATAAAACAGCAATAATCTTCTCTGTGGACATGAATAAGTAGGTTATTCTCATGTTTTGCTGTGACGCTGTGTATGTGTGTGATGTAGCCAATGTTTCTATCTTCAAAGCTACGAGCGTCTCTTCTTTTGAAAGGAAATCCTCCACAGATTCCTCCTGCTGTCTGTCCTTTCTGTCACCACAGGCAACCAAAGATTTCTGACATCTAATCAGCTGATCACATGGGAGTAACCCAGTGTATTTAGTCATGTAGACATGACAACACGCTGAAGTTCGCATTGAGCACCAGAATGGGAGAGAAAGGTTGTTTAAGTGACTTTGAACGCTGTGTGATTGTTCGTGCCAGATGGGCTGGTATGAATATATCAGAAGCTGCTGATCTACTTAGATTTCACACACAGACAGGCCAAATATCCAGAGAGAAGTAGCTGAAACTGCCAGCGAAAATGTCAGCAAAGAGCCGGAAACCGAGGCTATGATTCACACAGACTCACTAAACGTTGACAAGAGAACTATGATGCGTGGTCTGGTTGAGTCTGGACTTCTGCTGCAACATTCAGATGTTTGATGAAAACAACATTAAATTATCGATCCACCCAGGCCTGTATCAGTTATTTGGGGCTGCTGGTGGAACGGGGGATGCTTGTTTGTCCCACTTTCCATCCTTCAGCACCAGCTGAGTATCGTCTAAACACCACAGTCTGATGACCTTGTCCGTCCCTTTCTGACTACGGCGCGCCCATCTTCTGATGGCGACTTCCAGCTGGACAACAGCGCTCGTTATATCAACCTAGTTTATCGAACTTCACAAAGCGTGCTCAAATGGTCTTCACGGCTAACAGATTTCTATGCAACAGGTTACTTTTAGGATGTGGTTTAACGGTAGACTCGCATGGATGTGTGGTACCTTCATGTGCATGTGGTCCACCACTGGTTCTGACTTCCAGAGGTTGCACTGCTGATTGGGTGTTGACTGACAGCTGTCTGCAAAGACAAATTGTGGAAGCGACAATTGTTGGATTAGTGAATGTGTCTGTGATTAGCTGTGAGTGCCTGAAGTGAAGCATCGAACCAGTATTGAACCACTTCAGCATCAGTATCAAGTACTGGGTCATTCTTTCGATGCTTTGTCTCGGTGAACCTCAGTTACTCTCTTCTCATGAGACATTGTTTTATGAGAAGAGAGTAACTGAAGTTTATGTTGATTACATAACCATCTCTCTGTAAATATTAATTGATTGGCCAGTTGATGGCAGGGTGTGCTTGTATAATTGAGATGTGATTTTTGCACTTGGATTCAAAGACTTTTAATGAGAAATAATATTTTTTCCACCGTCTTTGGGTTTATTTGGTTTCTTTTTTGTTAACAACCTCTCCAGCGTCCAGAGTCTCATGTTACGAAGTATCCCGAGAGTCATGGACTGGTTTGAACCATTTATCTCGTTCATTCAGGAAACCAAAGCAGTTGCTGCTTCAAACATCATCAGTCACATGACTTTTTCCTCATCAAAGCAGGCTTTGAAGCAGTGGTTCATGGAAACAGCAGCTCGATTTGAAGCTTCAGTAGCCTATCAGATGGCCATCACTAGTTAATACTTTTGATTTGGAATAAAAGACAAAACTGACTTCCTACCAACATCATCATTACTTTGATCCAGCCGCTCAGTGGCAGCCCTGTTACCAGGCATCAACCATCCATACATTTTGTTGCAGTTCCTCAACTGACCACTAGGTGCTGGCTCCAAAATAGAGTAAATCCATTTTGACCCTCATGTTAAAAGTGCCAACTATGCAGCAGAATTAAGTATATCTACAGCCTGGTACAACATCAGATACGTTTATTTTAAGCAATAAAGCTGACCGATCGGATCCCGAGATGTCATGTCAGAGCTAGCCATTGACTCTGCTGCTCTTTGCAACATGGAGCCGCGTAGTTTGAGGAAAAATGGTTTTCAAAGGCTCTCTGTACAAATCTGTGGGTCACATGACTGAATGGTTTGTCCATAGTTTGTACAGTCACTGTTGCACTCCATTCTTGAACACAAAGTTCTCTCCGAGTTTCCCTTGACTTTTAAAACTTGCACTGAGCACCTCTTACGTGTTCACCAGTTTCTTTTACTCTGAGAAGCACTGTGATGCTGTAAATGGTGGAATGTGATGGGAAGTTAACCTGAACACCAGGTGTATCACTTAAACGTATGTAATGTGCAGTCAGAAGACGTACTTGTGCAGAAACCCCAGCTGAACGCGACTCAATGAAACCAGGAATTAAGGGTTCAGTTGAGGTTAAACTGTCTCTGGCGTTAGTTACTATTATATTATTACAGAACTCATCCTTTTCTGTTCAAATTTATGTAATTTAATAAAATGTACCATGTTTAATGATGCTTTGAAAATTTGATCAAGGAATATCAGTAGGTCAATTCATTGTTATGCACAAAAAACAAAAAACAAAAAAAACAGTTATTTAAATTTTATTAACGCAGCCCAGTACCCCATTTAATGTCTCCATGGGTTTAAACGGCTTTAGAGATTTCCTGAGAGTCCAAGTTCATACACTTTCTTCATTAAGAAATCATCAAAGTGAACTGTTGTTACTGATTGGTAGCTTTCAGCAGTGGAGCTCCACTTGCTGGTGACTAAGAGCGTTATTTTCTTCTCATCTGTGAGTCAAGTCGTGTTTTTTCTTCATTCAAATCAAACCTAAAGACCCTAAAAACCACAGAAACAGCGATAATCTAATGACAGTCATGTATAGTAGCCTTGTGTGCGGTGGGTTTGTAGGTCTGCTTTTCTGCCTCACTGAACATATTACCAAAGTGTCTCCGTGTGACTGCAGACTGAAGAAAAAGAGAGTGAATCACATACATTAGGTTATGCATTTGTTGTGGTTAGAAGAGTCAGCGACAGACACGAACCCATAATAGATGTGTGTCTCTGCAGCTACCATATGTGAATTTTTACAGCATACACCCTTGGGACAAATTCCCTCTGATAGATATAGGTTGAAATTTCACCTACATCCAGTCTGCGTGCATATGCATGCTAGTTTTCTTGATGCCAGACTCCCCTGCAGATGTGCTGCGTTTAGAAGAGCAGAAATCATCGGCTCATGTGCATTTCCATTAAAGAGGGGGATTGTGGGTGCCCATTGGTGTGTATAGTCAGTGTGCGTAATATTCACTACGTCCATGCATGTCTGCAGTGCAAATGTGTTTAAATACTTTTATATCAAATAGGACATTCTTTTCACAGCATTTCATCTTTACAGTGATTTATATTTCTGTCTGTGTTTGTGTCTGTAAACCATTGATGTTTGGCCACTTGGATGTGCATCTGTGGTTTGAGTGGGATCTGTAAATACTGAACTTATGTTCATATATTTGCAGGCTACATAGTTAAAAACAAACAAAAAAAACCAAAAACAACTCATCGTCCTCCTGCCGTCTCCCACCTACGAATCGATGCACAAACACACACACTCCACCGTTTCATTCTCCTGTTCTCGAGGGAGGGACACATATTTACCTTCTTTGTTGTGTTTGTTGGGCTGCAGTATCTTGGGTGGATTAGAATAATTTCTTTGCTTGAAAGAGTCCAGCTCAGTGTGTTGCAGGGATTTGTTGGTCTTCAGTTCTTCAGTGCTGGTTCCATTTAAAGGAAACTGCTTTCCTCTGTGAGCGCGAACCTCAGAGATGGGATCTTTACCAGGTTGGGGTGTTTTTAATAATCAACAGTTTTACATCAAAAAGTTATGATTCTGCAAGCGACTGGCTACTTCCATCTGACAAAAAACTCATAAATGTTACAACAAAAACTCCCCATTCCATAAGAATAAGGATTTTACAACAAAAATTAAAAAAAAAAACCAATCAGATCAAAGTTAAGAAGTTGAAATTTTGTGATTTTCTTTTGATTTTACAATTATTGCTTTTTATGATAAAAGTTCAAAATTTTCTTAAATCTGTGATTTTACAAGAAAAAACTTCCTATTTTAGGATATAAAGTCTCAATTTTATAATAAAAAAAATAGAGATTTTTTTGAGAAATATGAGATTTTATTTTTTTTTAAATTCACTTCTTGGTTACAACAAAAAGCTTGATATTTGAAAATTCACAATTTCATAACTAAAACCTTTTGATTTATGAATGAAAAGTTGTAATTTTTTTTTAGCATCGCCTAGCATAGCAGTTGACACCAAACATGGAGCTAAGTAAGTTAACCTTAGCAACAAAATCGATATTATTTCAGAATATAGAGTTTTAAATCAGTGCATGTTGAATAAAATATGAGCAGGTTGGTTCTGAGCAGAAACAGGATCTTAACGTCAGAACATCATGAAACACTGCAGAGTCCAGGAACTAGTGGGAAATCAGACATAACAGCTTGTTGACAAAGGAAAAAGTAAGTGGTCCTTTGAATGGTAACCATGGTGATGAGAGAGTTTGACATCCCTGACTTAGAGTTAATCACTTCTACAGGAAGAAAACGATCCTGCTGGCTGGAAGGAGTTCAGAGGGCCCACAGAGTAGAAAAGTGCTGTTGTTTCCTGACAGATTTACGTCTGCAGCTCACAGTCAGCAAGAAGAAGGTTCAACGTTTGACAGCTGGTCAGGTGTTGACTTGTTTCATCTAGTTGTTCACTAATCATGTATTAATATACAGTAAGTGTGTGAGTGAAGGAGCCTCAACAGACTCAAAGGCTGCTTTGCTTCACTGGAAATGTTTCTTCACGTCAGGCTGAGTGGTAGGGACATTTGGACTTCCAAGTCACAAATCACTGACCTGCCCGTCCCTCCTGTGGACCGTTGGCATCTTCTGGTTGGTGAAGCAGTCTGGGTAGGACAGTCATGTAGGTGACACCAACATGGATGGCTTCTTTTGTTCATCTCTCGAACCATCTGCGTTTCCTGTCTAGAATGAGGACGCTACTGTCCTCAAAGGAGCGTCACTTGTCTTTGAGATGTCTCGACCAAGAAGATGGCTCTACCAGTAGACCAGCATCTACTGGTACCATGTATACTACACCACTTAGCTTTCATTTGGGTGTTTTTTTTTAAGGTTTTCTAGTTTTTGGTGAGTTTTGGAGAACATCTTCTGGATCCCTCAGACTAAATAGTCCAAATGACTCTCCGTTTGCACACTATCCTGAGGGACTGCTGGAAATAGTCAATGTCCATCGTTAGTAGAGACCAAACATCTCATCCACTAATACCTGTGACATGTAACGCACCGTGTCCTGGACTCTTCACTCCACCTGATACAGAAACACCTTTATTGAGTTACATTGTGCTCCACTTTGAACACATTTGTGCTAAAGACAAATTACACGTAGACGCATTTCAGTTTGTTATAGTAAAATGAATAAATAAAACAGAATAACAGATATAGCAACATATCGGTTGAACACAGCACTTCATCAATTTTACAAATATATTCTTTTATGTGTGCAGACATCAAACAAATCAGCACTTTTCAGAAAGATGGAGCTTCTTGTTCTACCGTTCCTGACGTGTCTGAGGTTTACCGCATTATAGTTAATTATGGCATGACGGAGTAAAAGCATGCCACCTTAGAGTTCCTGGATAAATACTGGTCGAAGGAGCAGAGCTGCTGTGAACAACATGACGGCTGTCTGCTTCCCTCATTGCTGCTGATCCTGAGGGAGAATAGACGAGGCACGTCCCTCAGAAGTGGCCTGAGGAAGACTGAGCAAGGACATCGGGGGTAAACGTCCAAGCAGGTTTAGTGAGATATGCAGAGGAGGAGTTGCTAACAAGTCTGACACGATGACATCTGTCTGATATGGTGTATGTTTCATCGAAATGATGGAAAAGACTTTAACCACAGGTTTGACCTCCAGGCCCGCAGGTCTAAATCAGGACTCAGACCCATCGCTTCCTCCTCTCACTCACAATGCAGGTGGCAGGAAAGCAGAGAGTCTCTGCAGGTTTAAACTTTGGATTCTGTTTTTCAGTGAAAAGTTCATGGTGAGACTGAACAAGAACGGAGGACCAAAGAATCCAGAGAAGGTGGACAGGCTGTGTGCACTCTTCACGGTAACCAACACACACACACACACACATGCACACACACGACATGTAAACAAGTGGAAGGTGATAAAAGTAAGGCTGCGCTGCCCCCTACTGACCAGCAGCAGGAGCAGCACGAGGAGGATTCTGCAGACATCCAACCTCATGAAAGATGCTTTTATTTGAGAGCCTGAGTAGATGTGTGAACTCAAAGCTGCTGCACAACCTTAAACACGGTGGAATTTTAAAGAGTCTGTTTTAAAGATGGTGAATAGCAACAATTTTAAAGGAAACCACTGTCTTTAAAATAATTCATTCAGAAGCCACAGATTACAGCCAATATTTTTATTTTCACAAAGGAAACATATTTATTTATCATTATCATTTTTATTATTTTATTTATTTATTTGACATTTTTGGTACATTTAGCTGCCCCCATCTTGAGTTACTTTACAGTTGCTTAACTTGAACAATTTTCTTGTCTGACCAGAAGTTAAGGCTGCAGTCGGCCGGTAAAATCACAAATAAAGAAAATGGACGGTGTTGAGGTGTGCAGAGGTGTGGTTGTGTTCTTACATGCTTTAAAACTTCAGAACTGGTGTGACCCAGTCGGGAAAAACGGTCTCGATCCTGGAGCGAAGTTTGAAGACAGTTGCTGGCAGGGTCCAGAGGGAATGGTCAAGTTTGAGGGGTGTGCTTGTGGGCATTCATGGGAAAATGAGCGTGTCTTTAAGTCTTTAAGTAAAAGAATTTAAAAAGACATTGTTGAAGATTTACAAAGCTGAGCATCACATGAGCTTTGAACACTCCCTGGTCCACTTCTCTTGATTTTGACACATTTTTATGTTTTCTTGCAGAAGCAGGAATGATTTTTTAAGTAACTTCTGTGTGTGTGTTTGTGTGTGTGTCTCATGGACTCTGCAGGACCTAAGCAATAAAGACATGAAGAGAGATCTCTACATTGTCTCACAAGTTATCCGAACAGGTCAGATTGTCATACCTGCCGCTCTTATTTGCACTTTTCTTTATCTAACTCAGGCACAGTTTGGTTTTGTTTACGTGAAAAGAATAAAGGTGTGTGTTTCAGCGGCTGCTCATCCAAACGATCACGTTTCTCCTGCTGCAGGTCGCATGTTGTTGAATGACAGTAAGAAAGGCCCCCCGCATGTCCAGTACCGCCGACCGTACGGCTGCGCCATCCTGGCCATGAGCGACGTGCTGCAGACCATCTCAGAGCTGAAGGAGGAGAAAGAGTTTGTTCTTAAGGTCTACACGTAAGTGGCCGCCGTCCCAGTACCACGACATCACGGCGTAACGCGTTTGTGCGTTGAGTTCAGTTCGACAAAGACTGATCAGAAAATGTTTTATGGAATTTTATTTATTTTGCATCAGATTCAGTTTCTTATCAGAGTAAAAAGATCATATTTTGGGGTCAGAAACCAAAGAATGATCAACAAAGGGTTGATTCAGAGTTTGGTAGACGGTGTACCTATCTTTGCTTTGAGTCATTGGCATCTTTAATTACAACATTTTCCTTTCTCACCTGTTTTATTTTTATTTCTTTTTTTTACCTCATGTTATGTTACATCTTGTTTTCCTTCTGTCCATCTCACTTCCTGTTATTAAAAAGGAAAAACAGACTGAGAATCATCATCAGACAGTTTTCTCTTCTTTCGTATAGCGCCATCAGCACTCCCCCCCACCCACAGCTCTGAGGAACTTACCGTCACAACACATTGCAACTGTGTGCGCGTGCACGTGCGCGTGTTTTTGGACGCCTCGCAGCAATCTTCCCAGCTGAGGACGCTCACGCCTCATGTGTGCTTCGTGACGTTAATGTGACTGAAAACATCAGCACGTTCCCGGAGCTCTTTAGATTCACCAGGAAGAAATTTAATGAATAAAGAATGCAGTCCGACAGATTTTCTTCTTTTCACCAAACATTTGCTTCACTTGAGCATTTAAAACTATTTAAAACTGAAGTTAGTTATCTTTTCCTTGAATACTTAAACAACCTTTTTTTCACATATAATGTCTGATTAAACTATTAGTGAACTAAGATTACAGCTTTTCTGAGATTCTCTGCCTGTTTTTTGCTTTATTTTCCTCAACAGCTGTAACAATGAGAATGAATGGTACCAGGTCCACGAGAACATCATCCGCAAGTCCAGCAACAAGTACACGGCACCCAGCACCAACTACGGTAGGACAGGCCGTGTGTGTGTGTGTGTGTGTTTGTGTGTGGTAACACATGACTGTACCTTGTGTCTTGTGGCAGCATCTTCCTACAGCAGGTCCTTCTGAGGTGCTTGTCTGTGTCTCACGGCTCCACATTTGTACATAGTACGCAGACAGGTAGCTTCATATGACAGCAATCTGAACATTTCCTAACAAGCTAAACTGCATTTGCACACGTAAAAGTCGAGAGGTTGCAAAAAGACAAACCTCGCAGGAGAAAAAGTATCTTGTTGGAGGGCAGCACTTCATCTGACAGAGACGGAGGCGTCATTGCTGAACATCAGCTGGAGAACCAGTTTGAACCAGTCCTCCACAGTGACCTGACCTCATGGTGCACTCTGTGAACTCTCGTGACTCCAACATCTCTTTCTTTTATTGAAAGATGGTTTGGTTGTTCTCTCTTTTGCTAGGAATCAAAGTTTCTATCAAATGACCTTAGAGTTTTTACATTTTCTGAACATTTGAGGAGGTGGATCAAAGCCTGGTAAATTGTTCCTTCTGCTAACTCTCCTGTGATTCCCTCCTCTCTTTCCAACCCTCCAGGTCTGATCATCTCGCTGCAGCTGCTGAGGGGCGACATGGAGCATGTCCGCAGAGAAAACCCGCTCATTTTCAGCAGGGGTGTGGCCATCACGCGGAAACTGGGATTCCCGGATGTCATCATGCCAGGTGGGCCACACATTCATATTTTGGAGGGAACAAACCAGGTTATATCAACTGAATCCCTCAAAGACAAAGAAATCAGTGGAAGTAATCTGAATTGGAGCCACGCCTGTTCTGGTGTTTAGTGGTCTAGCCAGGAAAGCTGCAAGACACCAGTTCTTTTCCATCTTTCCATCTCCTTTAATAGAATTTCCCACTTGCAGCAAAAGAAACAAAAACCCACCAACATGATCCAAAATACGCTTCACTATTCAAATCAAAACCATGAGACACTATTTAGCATGAATACCGTCTCCTCGTCTATGACAGGAGGTCCTTTCACTTCAGTGATCGTGCGGTTACGATTCCTACAAACAAACGCAGGTAACTTCAGCTTTGTATTTGTACAAAAAGGACTGTTTGAGCAGGAATGTTCTTCCAGTTTGCTCCTACCGATACTGGTATTCCTTTTTAATTGACTCTTTGGACACATATAAAGTTCAGGACATGTCTTACATGATGCAGCTCAGACTGGCAAACCTCAGATTCTGCAGGAACAGTGCAGGCTTCAACCTGGAACAGCTCTATACGCTCTCCAGGGTCCTGGAGGAGTTTGCCCAGTAGGTACAAACTTGTTTTTAGACTTAGACCAGCATGTTGAAGGCCGTGTCCCCACGGATCCTCTGGACAGTCTTTTACTACGGGATATCCGGTCCCAGTGCAAATGGAGCATTGTTGGAGGGGGTCCAGTTGAGTGACCTCAGGATAGCCTCTCTGCTTTTTTTTTTTTTTGTTTTGGCTTCATCAAGCTGTGATCTTCAGCTTTCATTGGAGCAGTTTGAGGATGATGAACCAGGGTCTCTACGTCAAAAAAGGGTGAACTCCCTCTTCAGCTTTGGGATGAGGTGTTGCCTAAATTTAAGTATCCTGAATGAGGGAAGAGAGGAGTGTGGGGTCGACGTCAGTAATGTCGACTCTGTACTGGTGAAGACATTTGAGCCATTTACTTGGTGGATTAACACTCTGACCTTCTCTCATGGCTGTGAACTATGGGTAGTGATCAAAAGAATGAGACTGCAGATAAAAGCAGCTGAAATGAGGTCTGGGTCTCTCTGTTGGCTGCTGGTCCCATGTCTTCAATTTGGAAAGTTTGGAAAGTGAATGGAGGGATGAATTGACAAACTCAGCGTAGAGAATTCATTTGTTGGATTTTTACTTCAACAGAAAATAACTTGATCAGTTAAAAGGTTGCTTCCATGACAGCATCTTATTCACAATGAGACTCTTTTGAGTTCAAGCCATGCAAACAATTTCATTTACATTTTATCTATTTACCTTTGAAATGGATACATTTAAGTTTAACTGTTAACCGAACTTTTAAATCAGTCAAACTTCATTCCAGTAAAGAGTGTTGTTTTTTTTCTTAATATCTACAGCTTGTGATGTGCTTTTACATCAGGCAATATCTTCCATCTTTGAGTGCATTTTTTAAACACGACCACCACGTAGACGTTTCTACCCTGAAACTGTCCTCTGAAGAGACGAGGAAACAGCAGGGCTGCGTGTTGAAGCACTCACATGTGATGTGCTGAAGGCTCTTTCACACCTCTTCCACACACCTTACACTCGCTTCGCCTCCGGCAGTGATGGAGTGAGTGTTTAACTCCCATTGTGATATATTAAAGGTGACACCTCCTCTATGAGGACGTGCTGGAAATGACAAATGACTCTGCACACATGTTAACGCCGGTCATTAGTCTTGAGTACGTTCAGAGGAATTCAGCAGAAACGGCCTTCAGACTGCAGCTGCTTCTGTTTGTGTTTGAGGACGAGCTGTTTTAGTGACTAAAACAACATACACGATTGATTGAGAGCATTTAACATTTATCAGTGTGTTTGAGTTGTTTAACCGTGGCCCCTCTTTCAAACAGGCGACATCCGTAATGACCTCTACCTGACGCTTGAGAGAGGGGATTTCGAAAGAGGAGGGAAGAGTGTCCAGAAAAACATTGAGGTGACCATGTACGTCCTCTACGCCGACGGAGAAATACTGAAGGTAGGAAAGAGGTCGTAAAGACGAAGGAAATACCTCACACCTGTGTTTTAGGTAAAAATGCCAGTGTGGCTGAATGAGCTCCCACACACAAACTGACTTGTATCTTCAACATTAACCAGCATTTTTATCCCAAATCTCGTTCTCCTGACATCACTAAAAGACATAATTGCAACATGGAACAAACAATCCTAAAAGTATATCTATAGGTTTAGACCTGGGACAGTATTTCTACTCTGAAAATGAAAAATAAAGACACCAAAATTAAAACTAAAACGCATAACATGATAGTTTACGTCTACATCTATGCATGGACATAGTATTATTATGTATATTATTGTGAACACTTAACATTTGCATATTTGCTTATGATTATGAGAAAAATAAATATATAACAATATATTTCTTTGTTGTGCAGCACATGTTTAGCAGTTTAGCGTTTACTGTAAGTGGTTATTGCAAAGCTGTGACGCTGTTTACAAAGAGGCACACTGGGGAGGGACAATATTCGTTTTGAATTTATAATATATTCAAAACAGATTTGCAGAGAAAAACACACTTTCACTCTGAATGAAAACAAAAGGGAAGCTCTACGTCCGCTGCTGTCCCATTATTATTTAGCAGTGGGGAGAAAACTGATACCTTTTTTTAAAAAAAATATACGCCTGGGTTTGATCTTCTGGATATTTATTATAAGTCTATAAAAACATGACATGTCGGCAGGAAAATCTTTGAACTAAAAAGCTAAAAATGTTTCTGTAATTGTAGGAAAAGAAGTACAAACCCAAAGTTCTTATATTTTACTTAAAGTTTAGGTAAATAAATAAATTAAAGTTACATTGTTTCCAGTTGACTTTGGTCAACTCAGTTAATGAGAAAATACTCAGTGAGATTATTAAGCACATGTAAAAGAAACTGTGTATTTATGTTTGATTGTGTTTGCACACACACACACACACACACACACACACACCTCTCTCTCCGCAGGACTGCATCAGTCTGGGTTCAGGTGAGCCCAACATCCCAGAGTATCGCTCTTTTGTGCTGTACCACAACAACAGCCCTCGCTGGAGCGAAGTCATCAAGCTGCCGATTCCCATCGACCGTTTCAGAGGCTCCCACCTTCGCTTCGAGTTTCGACACTGCTCCAGTGAGTCTTTTACCGTCGCTGCTGCTGCCGCAGCATCTCTAGAGTCTGATATTCAGTCTGTTCGTGTAGGAAAGCGTTTAAGCTGTGCAACAGTATAAACGGAACTATTTGCACCACTGACAAGCAGCATCTGTGAAAAGTAGCCGTTCCCGTACTGAAGAAGTTCAAAGCCTCCAATGACAGCTGAAACAATGTGTTCCTGATGAGTTTTGACTACATTGTCTCTTCTGTGCATCTGCTGTCACATCTCTCTCTTCATTCTCTTTTTTTTTTTCTCACACTGCAGCAAAAGACAAAGGAGAAAAAAAGCTGTTTGGCTTTGCCTTCACGCCTCTGATGAGGGAAGACGGAACGACTCTGTCTGACGAGAGTCATGAGCTTTATGTCTACAAGGTCAGACCAGGATGTTTGTCTTTGACTCAATAATCCTGAGACACAAAGCATCTATACGGTCATACCATCTCTTCTTATGTTCCTCTGTTGTGCGTCTCACGGACCTCAGTGTGACGAGAACACGACCTTCAACAACCATGCTCTCTACCTGGGCCTGCCCTGCTGCAAGGAGGACTTCAACAGCTGCCCCAGCATCCCCTCCAGCCTCATCTTCCAGCGCAGCACCAAGGAGACCTTCTGGATCTCCACCCAGCTCTCCTCCACCAAGCTCACTCAGAACGGTACTCATCTGATCCAGGGTTTTGTCAGCCAGCTCTAGGCTGATAGATCAGAGCCACATCTGGACAGATGTAGGGTCTGAAGATGAGCCATGGGGCCTCCTCATCCAGGGGGAGGGGCCATCTGTTGGTTTTCAAACTGCCCCTGCAGTTGACTAGCATTACGACCAATCAGATCACCAGACAAGCTGATGGGAGAGTGTTGTGGAGAAGAGAGACTTTTACAGACCACATCTGTTTTCATTTGTAGATGGAACTCATCCACCACAATCCCTAAGAGACTGTCACGCAGTTTTTAAGTCTTAACTGTCAATGTCAAAGCCGCAGTTCCTTCACTGCAGCCATCTTATTTTTTTCTTCAAGGATAGACTGATCTGATTGGTTCTCCGAGACTTTTGGGCACTTTTAATGAGCTGCAACTGGGGTTAGCCTGCAGTAAATCCGGACTTCTGGGCTAGTCCAAAAGTGTTTTAGAATTGAAATGATATGTAGTCGATAAAGTCCAGTCCAGACTGAAACAACCTCCGAGACACACTTTTCAGGGGTATTCTGATAAAAAGCTTCTCTTGCTCCCAGAAGAGCTTCATGTTTGAGCTGTTGAGGGTAGACTACTTTTATTTATCGATCTGTGATCGTAGCATCATGGATGTGGGGAGTAGCAGTCGCTGCAGTCCAAAAGTGATATGTTTTACATATTTCAGCTTCAGGAAATTCAGCCCAGCAGCTCACAAAACCTTTATCTTCTTCATACAAAACATTTGGATTAGAAAAGGAAAAAAGAGGCTCTCTAGGATTCATACTTCGATTAAAAATGTATTGCATTTGCAAGAAATAAAAGATTATTTATTGCAGCTTTTTTGAATGATGCGCTAAAGAAATCAACGTGACTCTGTAAGCACGACACACACACACACACACACACACACACACACACACACACACACACACGATGACGTAGTGCAGTTTGCTCTGAAAAGTTAGTTACATATTCCTGTAAACGAGATGAAGCCTTTCGGCTGCCAGAGATGATTTTCCTCAGCAGCTTTTAGTCTTCGTTATGCGTACCAGAACGTAATCATGTCACAGAAACCTTCTTCATTTCTTCCACTTTTTGTTTGTTTTGCAGTGGACCTGCTGGCTCTGCTGAAGTGGAAGGCCCACCCCGACCGGGTCATGGACATCCTGGGGCGGCTTCGACACGTCAGCGGAGAAGAGATCGTCAAGGTGGGGGTTCAGTCTGACATCTGGAGCCCTTTAATGGCTTCAGATGATGCCAGTGCAGGTCTGGAGGACAGGCAGACTGTTGTTGCAGGGAACTGGGAGCATCGAGCATGGAACTGAACTGCCAGCATGTGTCGCACTGGTGCGAGAAGAAAACATTGGTGTTAACTATTTCTCTGTTGGGGAACAAATGCTAGGGTTGCACTTTAGTATTTTTTTATTTTTTATTTTTTATTTTGGATCTATCAGCTCATGGTTCAGTGTGGCCCAGCAGCTGATCATATTCTGGTTCTGTCTCAGATGTGGTCTTAAAGATGGTGATCTCATGTTGTCTGGCAGCTTCAGTTACCAGCCATACTGGCCATACTGGCCATACTGGCTATAATTTTGCAACCATCATTTGTAAATACTTAGTATTTTTGGACAAATGACACATGAATGTCGCCCTGCTCATTTGCTGTTTTCATCATGTCCCACCTTCTTGCATCGCATTAAAAAATGTGTCACTGCAGATGTTGCCGTGTCCATCTGTCTTGCAGTTTCTCCAGGACATTCTGGACACCTTGTTCTCCATCCTGGATGACAACACTGACAAATACGGGCCGCTGGTTTTCCAGTCACTGGTGAGAAAAAACAAATTAAAAACAAAAAGAAGAATGAATGAGCCTGATATTAGAGAGCAGAGTAAAAATGAAGGTCAAAGAGCAGATTCATAGCAGATGTGACACGCTGTCAGTCTCACTTAGTTTTGTGATGTCGTGTGTCAAAATAACTGCCAACACTCGCACTCGCTCACAGACCCATTCAGATTGATTTGATTTGATTTGTGAAAGTGGCCTGCTTTTGTTTTGGTAGCAGCTTCACAGCAAACAGTGACTGGTTTCATACCAGCAGTGTGGGGGAGCACATTCAGAGTTGGTTGTATTTTTTTTTTTATTTTCAGCTCTGAGCATCCATCCAGATGTGAGACACACGTCTCAGTCTCAGCTTGAACTGTACCGCTGGTGAAACGTTGATGTTCAAACGTGACATAAATGGAAAGGATTCAGCTGAAAAGATTTGTTTGCTTGGCTGGAAACATGTCTGCTCGTTAAAATTGATATTATTTCCTGCTGTCTACATTGATTTTGTCTAACTGTCAGACCAGCCGCCATGCCCCGCCTGAGTACAATGACTCAATGAAACGTCTTCAGCTAATATGAAGCAGCTTTTATAGAACTGAGGAATAAATGACCTGACAGAAACAGCACTTCTGACTGGATAGTTTGTCTTCAAATTAAACTTTATTTGTGCCGCCAAATATTCATCGTGTCACTGAAATAAAATGAGTGAATATATTTCAGTGTGTAAAATGCTAATTGAGATAACTTCCTGTTTATTTGGAGGTGGGAGTCAGCAAAGCTGGAAAATAAATATTAATGTAATTAAAACTTTGATAAAACAACAAGACTAGGGGTTTCTAAGGAATTTTGGGAGTATTGTTTGTGTGTATTCGTTAAATCTTACTCCAATAAAAGCTCAAAGGCACATTTCTCTCCCTCATGACATCAATTCAGAGCCGAAAGTCAAATCTGAGAATCAAAACCCAGAATCTGGAACCCAGGAATGAAAATCTGTAACGAGTTCAGTCATCTTTCCTGGTTACTCGTTTCTTTTCTCACTATCACTTCTAAATCCATGTCCATGTCTTTCTCAGGAGCACTTTTTCTTTTTACGGTTGCAGTTCTGAAATGAGCGTCAAATCAGTGCCACGTCAATCAACAGCAGAGGAGGCGGAACATCGCATTTTCCAGCCGTTCATCTGTTGAACTTAATCCTCAGTTCCATGAACCCTATTCCTCTAATCTCTCTCTCTCTCTCTCTCTCTCTCTCTCTCTCTCTCTCTCTCTCTCTGTCCTTCAGGTGTTCATCATAAACCTGCTCAGAGACAGTAAATATTATCACTTCAGGCCAGTGATGGACACATACATACAGAAACACTTCGCTGGTGCTTTGGCCTACAAGTGAGTAATTTTACTTCTCCTTGCTTGAGGTTTCTTTTATGATTGGGTGCAGGAAACATTTACATTTATGAGGCCATATGCTGAAGCGGGATACAGACGGGTCAGAACTGAGCTTATCGTAGTCATGTTGATGATGATATTCAGCTCCAGAGGAAGGAAAAGTCTCGTCCAGCTTTATGTGAAAAGATCCTGTTCCTCAATGCTTTTTTCCACTTAGCTGATACAAGTTGTGGCAAAAAATAAAATGAAATAACAGATTATCTGTTCGTACTCATGTCACATGGTCTGATATCAAATGTAGCACAGAATGAATTCCAATCTGGAAACAGAAAGTGATGAGCTGATGTCTGTGAAAGAGTTTAGTTTATTTATTTTTCATAAAGAGGAAAATGCATATTAATCAGCATGAAACATCATGTAAATATGCCAGATTTAGCCAGAGAGGCTAATTTTCATCTGTAGTCCCCTAAAGAGGAAATAAAGAAAGAAGAATGGGAATGAAACAGGTGGATAAAATAGAAAAAACAAAGTCATTTTTAAATCAACAAGCTTATGATGTTAGAATGCAGGACATCAAAAACCAAAATCCTGGAGCAACATGAACAGAAATGCACAAAGGAAGAACTGTTCAAAAATAGAACTGGGAACAAAGTTTAGAAGAAGTAAAGTTGAGAAAGACGTAAAACAGAAGACCAGAAAGTCTATGAATGTGTGATCTAGTTGCACTGCTAAGTGAAGTAATATTATGTTTGACATATTGTCTTAAAAAGTCACCTAAAAAACTAAAACTGCACCACAGGCTGTTATGACAACAGGCCCTGCAGGCTGAACATGCCAACGCTGTGTTCACTACTTGTATTTGAAGCTTAAAAGCCTCTGAATGCTGCTCGGAGTTAGAATTTAAACATTAAACATCATCTTTGAAGAAGGAAAAGGCTGCATCTCGTGTTTGTGTTCCAGAGAGCTGATTCGCTGCCTGAAGTGGTACATGGACCGCTCTGCTGAGGTGGTCAGACAGGACCACATCCAGGAGGCCATGAGGGTAAGAGGACCAGGCCTCAGATATGAGTTCAAGTCAACAAACTGAACCCGGATAGTAAAACATTCACACAAGCTAGAAAAGCCTAAAACATCCTTGTGTTTCCACTGATTTTGATTTTTTGAGAATTTTCAGCATTATGATGTCTTAAACATTATTCTTAAACAGCATTTAAATGTCCTTCCATGTTCTTCTGTCGTTAAGACAAGCTGCATATATTCAGTGTTGCATGCGGCGCTCTGAATAGATCTTAAATATGTGCAGAAGAATGTTCCACATTTATCTGACAAAGCTGCTCCTCACGCTGAAATATTCATCAGACTCAAGAATCCATCTCAGACGGGTCGCGCTGTCGTGCAGAAGTGGACTTATGTAAATTATTTAGGACAGTTTTGACACACGCTGCAGCTGCAGGTTCACATTTTAATTTTATTCATTCTTCAGAAGTCTGTCAGCCTCCATGTCCAATTAGCTTTACTTGTTTCTGTCTGTTACAGTTTCTGGATTTAGCCCACACAGACTCCAGCTGTCTGCTGTGTTGTGCATATCAGACTTATGCAGGATGAAAATGCATCTGTGTTTTTGTGTTAATGTTGCTACTTGTTTTTTTAATTTCCTATTTTTGCGTTTCTGTCCCACACCAACGAACGTCTGCAGGCGCTGGAGTATCTGTTTAAGTTCATCATCCAGTCCCGGATCCTGTACTCTCGAGCCACTTGTGGGATGGAGGAGGAGCAGTTTCGCACCAGCATCCAGGAGCTGTTTCAGTCCATCCGCTTCGTCCTCAGTCTGGACAGCCGCAACTCGGAGACGCTCATCTTCACTCAGGTGAGGAAACGCTCCCTGGACAGACAGACGACACAAGCATCAATGGTGAAAACTATTTCATTTTCGTCTGCTTCACTAGTTTTTATTTTTTTCACAGCTATGACTGCAACTTGACATGTCTTCGTAGTTTACACGGGACTCTGATTTCCTAGTGCTAGTGCCAAGAGTGCTTCTTAGTTTTATTGCTTTTATAGACAAGTTTCTGCTTCAGCTAGTTCTCCATTACCTCTTAGTTGTCTTTAAATCTAACTTTTCTCTCCTTTCTGCACCTCTTTTTCCTTGTACCTTCCACCTTTCCATGCATCTGCTCCTCACCTTCTCTGTCTACCTCCTTCAAATGGGTCCCTTCTTTTCTTTTTTCTTCTTCTTCTTCTTTTATTTTTGCTCCTGGGCCCTCTTTACCCACGCACTGCCGGGCTCCCAGCCTGGTCCTGGGCCCAGTCAGGCCCCGGGCCCTGGCATAGTGCCTGTTGCTCCATTAGCGCTAGTCCCCGCCCTGGGCCAGACCCAGTCCCCTGCTCCAGGACAGGTTCCTGGCAGCGGGCAAGCCAACTGCTCTCAGGCCTCGAGCTCCAACGCTCTGCGGCCATCTCCACTGTCAGTAAGTAGCTTTCTGGACAAAAAAAGTCACAACTCCCAGTTTACCTGTGTGAAGCCCAGAATCCCACCTCACCATTTCAGCAGTTTGAGCAGCTACCATCACACACACACACACACACACACACACACACACACACACACACACATCTGTGATCTTGAACTCACTGACTGATTTTACATACTTCTGTCTGTCCGTCACTGACTCGTCACACCCAGTGGATGCCGTACCACTGCATCAGAACATACCTGATCACCTCCACCTACAACTAACCACGTTGTGCTTCAGAAACGTCATTCAGATCAGTTTCCACAGACAGGATGCTCATACACACGTGAGGAATAAAGGAAAAGTCAGTTAAATGATCTAGTATCCGTTACAGTCCACAAAGAGCTGCTGAAACCAGTGCAGTGTGTTACGTCACCATAATTACACTGCAAAAACTGATTTCTAAGAAAGTTTAAAAAAATACCTGTTTCAAGACAAATGGTCTTGTTTTAAAAGCATACATCTCGTTTTAAGAATTCTAGCCAAGTATTTTTTTCTCACCCAACTGACAGATTTTTGTTTTTGCTTAATATAAGACATTTTAACTAGATTTAAGAGTACTGTTACCTTCATTCCTGATCTAGTCCATATGTCTTATCTGAAGGAAAAACAAAAGAAATCTGTCAACGGGATGAGAAAAAATGCCTGACTAGAATTCCTAAAATGAGATGTATGCTTTTAAAAATAAGACCATTTGTCTTGAATCAAGTTTTTTTTTTACTTTCTTAGAAATCAGTTTTTGCAGTGTCTACAATAATGAAGCCTCAGTAGCAACTAACTGCTGAACACTTTTATAGTGTGTTTATCCAGTCTAAAAAAGTGAAATGATAAGTTAGCTTTTATGTTGAGGCTTGTTTGATTATCTTATTAGCGTCCAGTCCTTTTATTTAAGCTGAACAGAGAAAATGAGGTTTCCCTGCAGCACGTCGAGCGTGCAGCACCTCTCAGACGACCACAGCTCCCAGTCACTCTCTGCACAACCCTGAACACGAACGGGAACGAAAACACTCGTCCATGCACCGTGGTTCAACAGTCTTACCTGCTGCACTTCTGTTTTTCTTGTGCCGCTGAACTAAAACCAGCCACTGACAGGAAGCTGGTCTCACTCTCATCAGTTTTCTCTCTGTGATGTGTGTGTTTTTGTGGTGGACTAACATGCCTCAATTTCGTGTTTCTTTCTCCTTTTTGTTTAATCTTCTTGCGATTTGCTGTGAATTCTTTCTTTTGTTCTGCATCTACTGCACCTTTCAGAGCAGGAGAAGAGCTGCGTTTAAAAATGCAGTGGCTCAGTTTTAAACAGTGAAAAAAAGCAAAAAACATTTAAGAACGAGCTTCAGGAACCAACATGGAGGGTCTGAGAGGATTTGAGAGGAGGCGTTAGAGCGAACTTGCATGAGATGAACACCTCCACTGATGAAAACAGTCACTGATTTTGGAGATCAGTATTGTCCATGTCTTCACTGTGACTTACTTCTGCTTTTCTCCTCTTTACAGACTCCTTTTGTGTCCATTGCAAACACAGAAACATCATTAACCTTGTAACCCAGTCACTTTCTCTCTGACATAACCCCCTTCTTCTCTCCTCTCTTCTAATCGCCACCTTTTTTTCCCCTCTTTTGCACTTCCTCAGGCTGCACTGCTCAACTCGTTCCCGGCTATCTTTGACGAGCTGCTGCAGATGTTCACGGTGCAGGAGGTGGCAGAGTTTGTGCGCGGCACTTTGGGCAGCATGCCGTCCACGGTGCACATCGGGCAGTCCATGGATGTGGTGAAGCTGCAGTCCATAGCTCGAACTGTGGACAGCAGGCTCTTCTCTTTCCCAGGTGAAGGTTTGACTGAGTTAGAAGAATAGGAAGTAGCATCTTCAGACAGTGTGCATCATACACAGCTGAGGTAAAATTCTGCTAACCGTAACACACGTGCTCTCAGAGTCTCGGAGGATCCTGCTTCCTGTGGTCCTGCATCACATCCACCTACACCTGAGGCAGCAGAAGGAGCTGCTCATTTGCTCTGGAATACTCAGCTCCATATTCTCCATCATCAAGACGGGCTCACTGGTACCGAAGACACTTACACACAAACAGCTACACAACATAGCAAATGTGCATGTCCATGCGCTGTTCAAACCGCTGCTAAAAAATCAGCTGGCAAATGCTACTTTCACTGTCAAAAAGTGTTTGGTGGGTGATTTGATGTAATAATTCCACATCCATCACTGACTATTATGAAGGTAGTTCAATCAATCAATCAGAGCAGCAGATCAGTTTCAGAGACTTTAATGAAAGGATACTTTCCAACAAGAAAAGTCTTTTTTCAGTAATAGTACCCTCCAGCTCTGGTGTAGCTGATGCTAAAGCAGTATTAGCTCCAGCCTCATGGGCTTTAAAAGCTGTCAGTATCGCTCAGTGACTGATCTGAAGCAGCTCTGCCCTGTTTACCAACGACAGTGGAGCTTTGAGCATGGACGAGATGCATCTGCTTTTTCAGTATTCGTGTACAGACCAGAGTCTTTGCTTTAGAAACATCCTGGAAACGATGATGTGGATTTGCTGTTTTTTAAACCATAACCATCAATTTCCAATGATGCCACAAGGGTGAAACATTAAAAAATAGCTCTAGCTAAAATCACTATGTTCGTATGTTGAATGTTCAGCAGGAGAGATCAGATTTCTGCTTTCATGTGACAAAAAAACATCTTTTCCTCTTTTTCTCCTCTTTTTCTTTGTTTCATTTGCTCGTTTTTCTCATTTCTGCCATCTGCTTTTCCCCTTCCGTCCTCATAAATCTGTTTTTTGTTTGTTTGTTTGTTTGTTTTTTAGGAAACATCAGTGCAGGAGGAGGTAGAGATGATGGTGGAGTCCCTGTTGGACGTCCTCCTGCAGACCCTTTTATCGATCATGAGCAAGAGCCAGTCGCAGGAGGCGGTAAGGGGTCAACGCTGTCCGCAGTGCACCGCGGAGATCACTGTTAGTAACTAACAATACAACTACTACTACTTTACTTCACCCCCCTGCCCCCCCCTCCATCATGCGTCGATCCACGTCTCAGTTTTAGGGACGGGCAATATTATAGCTGTTACTTATTCAGCTAATTAATATGCAACTAGATTTGACAAAATATGCCACATATTTACAGATTTAATGACTTCAACAGTGCTGATCTTGTCCATATTGCTCTTTCCTAATTGAACTCTTCATCATCCACCGAACCCATGCTGTGTAATTAAATCTCTCCCCCTCCTCGTTATGCATGCCTGCATGCCTTAGATAAGTACAAGCACTAAAAGTGATTTAATATTTGCTTTGTTCTCCCTTTTATAATATTTACTAGTATGTGAGGTGTTGTGAGATTAGTAGAATTCTGTGTACTTGTCCTTCGGTGATTTCTGAGTCAGGTAAAGTTGTTTCTTTTGGTTTCTCTTTAACACTTCATGCAGTTTCTGCATCTACATTTCACACCTCCTGTCTCCGGCTCAGCGTTACCCATCCCGTCCACCACGCCTCAAGTTTTACTCTCTTCTCCACCTCCAAGTGGAAGAGCCCCCATGAGAAAGCAAAGTTCATACACAAAAACCAGAACCAGAACCTGCTGCTTTTACAGTTTCAGTGAATTAAATAAACACGGCATAAATCATAGACCCAAATGTATATGAGCAAACACTGCTTATCAATGACAACATTTTTGCTGATTCAAATCATTCATTGTTCCAGAAGAATGAGTGTGATGGCTGGTGAGTCGGGATCAGTTTGGTAACGAGTCTGGTCTCATCATCTCCAGTCCTTCACCCACCAATGACTGATAACTGCCTCCGTGTTTCTGGCTCACGGGACTCTTTCGGTTTTGCCTTTTGGCAGGGAGAGTACGTGTCGTGCCTCCTGTCGCTTCTTCGCCAGATGACGGACATCCACTTCCAACACTTGATGGAAAACTTTCAGAGCAAGGACGAGCTCAAGGTAGAAGAATAAAGACGCGCTGCAGGCGTGTCAGATCTCGCTGAGCAACTATGAAGATGTAGGAGTGCATGCTGCTGTTTATCCTCTGACACTCGCACTCTCCCTTTCCTGCTTCATTCCTAACTCCGCAGGAGTTCCTCCTGAAGATTCTGTGTGTGTTTAGAAACCTGATGAAGCTCACTATTTTCCCCCGCGACTGGAACATCATGAGGCTGCTCACAAGCAAGTAAGACACAGAATAATAATATAATCTCCCAGACAGCCTGGATGCACATCGCTGCTGACGTGCATCAGAACCTGAGCCTGCAACAGAAACACACAACAGCACCCAACAACCACTGTGTGTGTGTGTGTGTGTGTGTGTGTGTGTGTGTGTGTGTGTGTGTGTGTGTGTGTGTGTGTGTGTGTG
>JBAMYA010000020.1:17148233-17173623 GCA_037176975.1 Arrhamphus sclerolepis | reverse complement strand
TTTATTTTTATTTTTTTTAAACAACTGAGTCCACGAACTAGCGGGGAACCTGACAACCTAGCTGGTTGAGAAAGTAAAGAGTAACTGGCCCTTTAACGGTAACCATGGTGATAGAGTTGATCTATTCAATGCAAATAAGTCAAAAAAGAGGTCAAAAAAGACCACCCTTTTTCCCCAAACATATCTGGTTTTCTACTTGTTACTTTTGCATAAATTTGCAAAAATTTAAGTAAAATATCAATAAAATCTCATCAAAAATGTCGGCTTCATTATTCTGAGGAGGACATGAAAGTGAGAGGGAAAAAGGTAGTCCTCTGTGAATTCATGCAACTGTTTGTCAAACACTTCAAAGATGATCACGTGTGTGTGTGTGTGTGTGTGTGTGAACAGGTGTGGAACTCCTACTTCAGTCTGGCTGTTCTCTACATCAACCAGCCAAGTTTACAGCTGGAAAACCTGAGTCCTGCTAAGAGGAAGAAGGTCTTAGACAAGTAAGGACACTCAAACACGCACCAACCAGGGGTGAAGCAAACACACGCCGTCACGCATTATTTCAGGCAACATTGGCGACATTCTTTAAACTCCAGAACACAGTCAGAAATGGTTTCTGCAAACACACACATGTCACAATGTCACAGCACACACTTGCCACACATGACGTCTTTTATTTGCACAGAAATTATTTTTGATAAATTCTCGGCTTGCTTGAGCTGTGTGTCGATGACCAGTGAGTAAATTTAGGGTTCATCCTGCAGTCGAGACTAATGCACGTTAAACACACCTTCAACAGAATTTAACATTTGTTTTAATCATAGAGTACTGTATCAAAAGCTAGTGGTGACAGAGGTGTAGCCATCAGTGATGCAAATGTAGCAACATAGCTTTGTATATAATGTTGTTACTTTGTCTTTTGCAGATACGGTGACATGAGAGTGATGATGACTTACGAGCTTTTCAGTATGTGGCAGAACCTGGGTAGGACTCTTAAACATTTCAACAGCCTTCATTCACTACAAGACCTTTTTTTCCTTAAAGCTCTCTAAATATCTCTAATGAGCTGTTTTAAAATAAGACTTTACCTTCATTTCCTGAGCTGGATGACAGATATTTGATTGAATAAGGTTTGGAGACGTGTGTATCTGCTGCCCGCAGGTGAGAATAAGATCCATTTCATCCCCGGTATGATCGGTCCATTCCTGGGAGTGACGCTGGTCCCTCAGGTGGAGGTGAGAAACATCATGATTCCGATCTTCCACGACATGATGGACTGGGAGCAGCGCAAGAACGGAAACTTCAAACAGGTGTGTTCAAATGTACCTTTACCCATCATCCCTCACAGGAAACGCAGCTTTAGAAGCAGCTTGGTTATGTCACAACACTAAGTACTATTTATTATTATTATTGTTGTTATTCCTGCTTTAAGGTGGAGGCTGAGTTGATTGACAAGTTGGACAGTTTGGTCTCTGAGGGCAAAGGTGACGAGAACTACAGAGAACTCTTCAGTTTGCTGTAAGAAACGCAGACAGTCGAGCGTTTGGCTGTTTGCTTTAACCTCCATCTCACTTTTTCTTTAAAGCACTGTGGTTCCTTCTGCTCTGTCCTTCTCCCTGTGATAACACAGATTAACTGTTTCTCTGCTCCTAACTCTGATTTGTGTGTTTGCTCTGCTCTGTGCTGCGGGACTAGAACCCAGCTGTTTGGGCCTTATCCCAGGTACGACATTACTTACACATGGATCCTTGCTGCCGATATTTCAGCTGAGTCACAAATCTGCAGGCAGGCAGCGATGCTGTCAGCCTGCACCGTGGTGGTATTAGTCTTTTAAAGCTGCGGTAAAGTCTTCTTTTAGCTGCTCAGATGGAAAACCTCTGAGCTTTTCTTGGTTAATGTGTATAATCCAGCTGTTTATACAAGAATCTGTTATTTGTTTGAAAAACCAAAATGAAAACAGCTCATTCATTCATTTTTTTCCATCACAAAGTGCAGAAATTGAAATGTGTGTTTAATTCTCCTTAACTTATTTAAAAATGCAAAAAAGAAATTGGTAAAAACAGTAGAAAACCTGCTGAAACAAGAACTGTCTTTGTCTTGTTTCAGTGTTTTTTTTCCCCCACTGTTGTATTTTTTTTATTAACTCATTATGGTGCAGTTAATTCAGTGTTCAACATTTCCTGTATATCCTGAAATCTACCTTTGCTCTCTGATTTCCTACTAACTGGCTATTTTCTGTAGTTTGATATAAATATTGTGCCTGCGAGAGGTCAAGTGAATGTTTAGGAAAATGGAAGTGTTTGTAAACTCCAACATATCCAACATTTCTACCTGAAACAGACGATATTTTAGAATGTGTGCTGGACTAGTATAGATTCAGTCTGTAAATGTTTGATAAATACTGACCGTTTGTTATTGTGAGATTGTGAACTAAAAGTTCAAGATATCAACGCTTTAAGGAATTTCTTTTATATCCATCCATCCATCCATCCATCCATCCATCGACGACCATTTGTCAGAGTTTGAGTCGTTTGGGCAGTATCCCAAACACGTAGGTCCAGACCTCCCTTTCCCCAGCCACCTCCTCTAGAACTTCCAGAGGGATTACTAAGGTGTTCCTAAGCCTCCCAAGACATATAACCTGTCCAGCATGTCCTGTGGGACGTCTGTCTCCTCCTGGTGTGACATGGCTGGATACTTAAACTCCTCCACTTGAGGCAACATCCCATCTCAAAACAAGGGGAGAGCATGGTTCTTGTGATCTCCAAACTAGACCCTAGACTCCTTTGCCACCTAGAAATACAGTACTTTCCGTAGAAGTTATGGACAGAATTGGTGACAAAGGACAGTTGTAAGGAGTCCAAATCCAACCTGGAAGATTTGTGACTTAATAGTGACAATCTGATTTGCATAGCAATTGAATTTCTTGTAGAACACCCCCAATATCCCATATTCCCAGACCACAAAATGTCCTGAAGGACACAGTTAAGCTCCTTCTCCAAGTCCACAAAGCCCTTGTAGATTGACTAGGGTCTTCCAGGACCCTGGTGAGGGGAAGTGAGCCTGGTCCAGTGTTCCAAGGCCAGGACATTGCTCCTCCATCTGAGATTGTCCTCTTCTGCTTCGCTCATGTACAGACCTTAACAGGGATGCTGAGGAGTGGGATTCCCCTTCTTAAAAGTGGGAACCACCACCCAGTCTGCCAATCCAGGAGCAGCATGTGATGTTGCAGAGGCATATCAACCAAGGCAACCCTGTAACATCCAGGACCTTGAGGGACTCGAGGCAGGCCTCATCCACCCCTTGGGCTGGTTCCACCGGGGAGTCTTTTAATTACCTTGGTCCCACCTCAGAGCCCACAGACTCAACTTCCTTTCACCACTCAACAAATTCTCCACAGACATCACCTGACGGTTTGGCCAGTTTGAAAGTCACTTTCCATGGCCTCACCAAACTTATCCCATAGCTGAATCTTTGTCATCTGGCCTGCCAGCACCTCAGCTACTTCTGGAGCAGCCAGTGAGGTTCATAACGCCAGAGCCCATTTCTGTGGTCCCCACTGATGCCACCTCACACATTACTCTTCCTCTTCATCAGTTGGATTTCATTTTTGACGAACAAGATGCAGGATTTGTCACCTGCATGTAAAAATACAGAACATCATCTAATTTCCTCTGTTTTCTTTGAAGTCTCTTGGAGAAAATAGAGCAGGAAACGTGGAGGGAGACCGGGATCTCTTTTGTTACATCGGTCACACGCTTGATGGAGCGACTGCTGGACTACAGGTGGGAGCAGAAATACTGTATATATGTTTACAATGGCTACTCATAAGGGTTTTTCTGGTGACAGCTTTTGTTTTTGATGCTTTATCACAAAATATTAATAATGAGAAGAAGATTTTGTTTATTTTACAACTGCACCACCAATGTAGACTCATGGGAAAGCTGAATGGTTCAAAACAGTGTTGGAGTGACAGTATGGCACATGTGTAACTTACAATATTGATTAAAAAAACAAATGGTATGAGGAATCTTCTTACTGTATAAGAAAAAAGACATTTGAGGAATAAGGGGCATTTGCTTGACTTGTATCATAAAGTTGTTGTTTTTGTTTTGTTTTCCAGGGACTGTATGAAAGGAGATGAAACAGAAAACAAGAAGATTGGCTGCACTGTTAATCTCTTGGTAAGACTGAGATCACATTGATATCTTCCTCAGTCACTTACTTTTACTCTATAATGAGAAGTTTTTGATGATGTCACCGGAGGCAGTGACTGTAAGTGTTTTTTATCCTCAGAATTTCTACAAGTCAGAGATCAACAAAGAGGAGATGTACATCCGCTACATCCACAAGCTGTGCGACATGCATCTTCAGGCTGAGAACTTCAACGGTACTCATGAGTGAAAACAGACACACGACTCGTGCGCTCTCACGTGTTACTGATGTCCTGCCGTTGTTTGTTTGGGCCACAGAGGCTGCATTCACACTGCTGTTGTACTGGGAGCTGCTGAACTGGGAAGAGCGACCTCTGAAAGAGTTCCTGCATTATCCTGCTCAGACTGAGTGGCACCGCAAGGAGGGTCTCTGCCGCAAAGTAATACACTATTTCAACAAAGGAAAGGTAAGCTGCCATACAGACCTGCATGAAGGTAGTAGATCACTTCCAGACACAGCAAAGGAGAAATGAAGAAGTTCTCTTGAAACACACCTGAGCACGCTGGTTTAAAGACACTCCGTGTAGCAACACCTCCAGCAACCATGTGGAGGCAGAAAGATCTGAGATGACAAAAGATCAGCTGACATTACTGTGCTGCTGAGTGGGAACCATCTTTCATGTCATGCTATTCCACTTTGTACAAATAGAAGTCTGCTTGGTGCGCTCTTACACTCAGAGCTAAAACTTAAGATCTGTTCCCACCCCCATGTGGTCAGAAGGGGAATTGTTATGTAGCGTTTTTTTGTAAAAAAAACAAAACAATAATTATCTCTTCAACATCTTGGCAGATCTGTTTTCTGAGTAGATATAAAGTGTTTTTAAAATCGTGTGTGTCTCTGCAGTGTTGGGAGTACGGCGTTCCTCTGTGCCGGGACCTGGCCTTCCAGTATGAGTCTTTGTACGACTACCAGAGCCTCAGCTGGATACGGGTGAGCTGCCGTAAAACCAACTGGTTATGTACGGTCACTTCATAAAGGAAAAAAGATGTTCTCATTCACTTTTATTCCTTTTGCGGCCTGTGCGATTAGAAAATGGAAGCAGCATATTATGACAACATTATGGAGCAGCAGCGTCTGGAGCCAGAGTTCTTCAGGGTGGGATTCTACGGCAGGAAATTCCCTTTCTTCCTCAGAGTGAGTGATGTAATGTGCAGCGTTGTCTAATGTACGGCAACTGTCAGAAAGTTTACCGTTCATATGAAGGGCAACAGCCTTACCACAAACCAAGCAAAACAAATGTTTACAAAAGATTTTCCCTTCTTTTTTCCTCATTTCACCAAAGAACAAAGAGTTTGTTTGTCGCGGCCACGACTACGAAAGATTAGAAGCCTTCCAGCAAAGGATGCTGGGAGAATTCCCACAAGCCATTGCAATGCAGCATCCCAATCAACCGGATGAAGCGATTCTGCAGTGTGATGCACAGTGTATCCTTCAGTGTTTTTGTTTCAGTATCAGCTAATTAAAGATCAAAACATTCTATTGTAATAATATAACAACATTTGGATACTGGGGTTGCAAAGGAAGAGTGTGAAATGTTTTTCCAGGTGGTCCCTTGACTCCCCCTTCCTCGGCTCAGACCTCCAGATCTACGCTGTCACGCCAGTTCCAGACAGCGTCAGCGTCCTCCAGATGGACAGAGTACCGGACCGCATTAAGAGCTTCTACCGGGTCAACAACGTTCGGCGGTTCCGTTACGATCGCCCCTTTCACAAAGGCCCCAAAGACAAAGACAACGAGTTCAAGGTGAGCGGAAAAGATGGTAGATCGCTGGTCTCTGACATCACAATGGGAGGAAGTGCAGTGACACATTTGTACCAAACACGAACACGACTTCCTAGACCACCTTCAAAATGTCTTTTACTTTGAAGCCCTTGAAGTGATGCTTTAAGAATTAATCCACTCTAGCGACGACTAGAAAACATGCTGAATTCAGTAAAACTGACCTGAGTGGAAAACTGCAGTGAAATGATGGAAAATAAGTTCCTGCCTGAAGACGCAATCAAACATGCGAGTCAGCACTTCTGTGTCCTCAAAACTCTCACACCTTCAGCATCCGCAGAAATGTGCTATTTGGTTTTAGCAAAGTAAGACCACAAGAGATTTTTGATGGAAAATCAACTCTTCTTCTTCTTTTTTGTAACACCTCGTCATTGTCTCGTCCAGATTCTCGTACAAAAATGCTACACGAGTTTGGACTGTCTACACTCAGTCCAGACATTTTTAGTAGGATTATTTTTCTTTTTTTGGGTCATCAATTCCAGCCAGTACTTCTTCATGCTGCATGGTGTGAGCTGTGTTAAAGCTTAGATGAGGTGTTGTGAATTCAGGACAGCTTTGGTTGTTACTCTTGCTTCTTGTTCGTTTCAGAGTCTCTGGATAGAGAGGACGACTCTGACCCTCACCCACCCTCTGCCGGGGATTTCACGCTGGTTTGAGGTGGAGAAGAGAGAACTGGTGAGACAAGTCTGGGGGTTTTTTTGTCTTTCCCTATTAAAACTTTTTTAAAGATCAGATCTCACTCAGTTCATCTCATTAAATAGTAAAATTATCAATCACCAATTGAACGTCTCTGTATTTATGTGTGTCACTCCTTTGTGCTTCTCAGGTGGAGGTCAGTCCACTAGAGAACGCCATCTCTGTGGTGGAGAATAAGAACCAGGAGCTGCGGACTCTGATCAGCCAGTACCAACACAAGCAGCTGCACGGCAACATCAACCTGCTCAGCATGACGCTGAATGGAGTCATCGACGCTGCCGTTAATGGAGGCATCGCCAGATACCAGGAGGTCGGTCATGTATCGCTTTTAAAAAGAAAACTAGCAATTTATGAGCCTGATAGATCAGAGCCAGATCTGCACAGATGTAGGGTCTGAAAATGAGCCATGAGGCCTCCACATCCAGGGGCGAGACCAGTGGTTGGTTTTCAAACTGCCTTAGAACGTAGCAGGTTAGCGCTACGGCCAATGAGACCAAAAAACAACGTGACATATTCAGAATGATAAAATACTTTATCAGTAGAGCAAGTTTACCAGATGTCTCCTACATTTGTAAATGAGGTGGACCTCATCCTCCACAGCCACTAAGAGATTCTTACGGAGGTTCAGGTTTTTAACTGTCGGTGAAAAAGCGACCACGGTTCCTTCATCATATTTGTTAACCATCGAGACTACAACGTCTCAGCTCTGTTGTCATCACGCTGAGCTCCCTCAGAGTCTCTCTTCAAGGATAGACTGATCTGATTGGCTCCCCACTTTTGGGTTTAATTAATGAGCTCCCACAGAGACTAGCTAGACGGAGCTGCTGAGCAAATTCAGATTTGCTGCTGGTCTGCAATTATAAGCCTGATGATCATCATTGTGCATGATAATTGCCATGGATTTAAAAAAAAAAAAAATAAAAAATAATAATAATAATAATAATGATTAATAGACAATAATAGTAATAATTTACGTTTGTTCTGTCTCTAGGCCTTTTTTGATAAGGAGTACATCACCAGCCACCCTGAAGACACAGAGAAGATCACACAACTCAAAGACTTGATGCAAGAGCAGGTGACACATTATTCACCCTCAATCGTTTGTTACATGTGGTTTTTACTGAAGAGCGCCATCTGAAGGTTAGGAAGACACATGATGAGAGAAAAAAATACTTCATCTGGAACTGAGAGGATTATTTGGATGTCTGCAGTGTGTACCAACTCAAAAACTAACCGGTAAACGTTGAGCATCAGTCGTTTTTACTGACATTGAAGAAGACTATTTTCCTACCTGGTTTGAAAATGACAACGAAGAACAATGTTCAGAATCAGAATCACGTTTATTGTCATTGCATATTAAAAAGCAGCACAACAGAATATATGCAACCACTTCATTACTCACACACACACACACACCTATAATTATCAAGCAGACCAACACATAGCATCGTTCATGGAGAGGAGGTGCAGCTTCAGGATCAAGGACGTCTTCAGCGCAATTGTCCATCAGGCTACAACAACTTTTTTTTTTTTAAATGCAGTCCTATGATGCAATTTAAATGAATATAAAATAGTAAATGAGTAAAAGTTGTAAGGCAATAAAACATACAGGACAGCACACAGTCTGCACGTTGCATTATGTTTTGAAAAGGAAGTTACTTTTCTAAAATATTTCTCTTATTGCTTCATAGAAGCTGAAGTCTGAAAATCTGACTGTTTTTTTTTTTATAATTGTTTCCAGTTTGAAGATGGAAGTGTCCCCTTTCTTTTAACAAATAAAGGCATTATCAGTAGCACATGAAATAAAATAAAATAAGATTGTAAACATTTGTGAAACATTGCTCATGTAAGCAAAAGGTTTGAACATAAATTTCTAAAAAAGTTGAATAAAACATAAAGGAATTGGTTGGATTTTCTTTTTTTTTTTTTTTTTAAAGGTGGGGTGGTTTTATAAAAACCTGAAGAGCTTTTATGAGAATTAACACCAACCCTTATTAAGACATGGTCCAAACATGCTCTTCTGGCTTTCACGCAGGTCCACATCCTTGGAGTCGGTCTGGCGGTCCACGAGAAGCTGGTACACCCAGAAATGCGTCCCCTGCACAAGAAGCTGATAGATCAGTTCCAGATGATGAGGAGCAGCCTCTGCCATGTGAGTGCAGAAAAACCTTCCCAACAGCCACTTTTCATGTATTTTCTTTCATCATAAACATGTTAGAATGGTGGATCAGCACAAAGATGGAACCTAATTAGCTCCTCCTTCAAAGAGGATGCTCTTCTGCCGCAGGCTATAATAACTGCGCTACTGCAAAGAACCTAAAGTCTTTCAACTTTGAATGTTTCACCTCTCAAATATGTATTAAAGCATTAAAAATTTACCTTTTCAAACAACAGACTAGTTATTTTTCAAAAACATGTTGTGAGCATCTCTGAAAAGCCAAATTCTTTACATTTCAACTCTCATTCTCAAAAATGACATGCTTGTATGTGAGAGGGCAGTGTGAATATTCAGAGCAGTGCTTCTATGTTGCATTTCAGGGTCTACCTGGATTAGACAAGCCTGGTTCTGGAGCCAACACTCCCAGAGGGATCCTGGCCTCTCACAGCCCCATGAGCCCAGAGAGCTTCAAACTCATGCACCGCCACAGGTTAGCGACACAAACGCAGTTTACAGGCGTGTCTATGAGCGGGGTTCAGCACGGTAAGATTCTTCTGTTCTATCGGCACCGAGTGACGGCCTCCTGCTCTCATCCATCAACCTGAACATGATTTCATTTCCTCATTCACAAAAAGCCTTAAAAAGCTTTGAGTGTAGTTCCCTCTGAAAGGTTTTGAAAAGAGTGAAGTTTCTTTAACATGTTTGAGAATATCATGTGCTAACATTCCTTTACGGTGGCATCAAACAGGTCTCTTTCATCAAGTTGGCTGGAGATGAAGACGTGAATCAGTTTATGTGCATCTGATCTTGACATTGGGTCTCTGACTCTTGACATTAGTTTGAGGAAGTAAAAAGCTGTCTTAGTCCCCACCTTAATGTGGCTGCTGCAGCTCAGGTCTGAGTCAATTAAAACTCCTAGATTCCTAATCTTGGATTTTGTCCTGAGCCAAGTAAAGCTGAGTGTCATCTGCATAGATGTGATCAGCAACATTGTTGTTGTAAATGATCTGGCCTGGGGCTTGAATAACAGTGGTCCAAGAATTGAGCCTTGAGGGACTCCACAGGTCAGTGGAATAAGCTCAGATTTATGGAAATAACGAAGATCTGATCTGACCAACTGAGAGGTGCACCTGATCACCCAGTTGAATACAAAGTTACACATATGTAAGAATGCGACTTTGGTGAATTAAAAATTCAGGTTTGGTTTGGTCTTGTTGCATCATGTCCAGAACAGAGACTTTGGAAAAAAACATCATCAGCTGCACCCCTGCCTCCCAACATCACGCTGTCTCAGGGCCCCTCCCATCCTGGTTGTCCCGTCCTGACTACATAAACTACATGCAGAGACCCTCTCACAGCAAACATGCACATCTTCTTCTCACTTACGTCTCCAACATTCTTCTGTGATTTCATCTCTTGAATTGTTCAGAAATGATCTTTGCTAACTTCATTACATTGCTTTATCTTCAGCTGTCAACTGCTTCCATCAGGTTTTCACCATTTTCTATTTCTTCCTCTGTCTTCCATCCCCCCTCAACGTTCTTCTTGCATGGTTGCTCTCGTTTTTACCAAATCACTTTGCATGCATGTTTTTGCTGTTATTTTGGGTTTTTTTCTTCCAATTTTTGTTTGTACTGCTCTCTGCACGACTCCTTTCTCCTGGTACTTTTCCACCCCACCCTCCCTCTCCACCTTTTCTCTCCCCCATCCTTTCACCTCCCCACCTTCTTCCTGCTCTTTTCTTTTCCCACTATTACTCCCCTTCCACCTACGTTTCTCCTCTTCTTTTCTTTTAAATGACACCTCCTTTAATCCCCTCCTCCCAGTCCCATTGCTGTTTTGACTCCAGTGCGCATTTCCTCCCCCTCTCTCTCCTCCCACAACTCCAGTGAGACAGGCAACCTGGTGATCCTGGCTGATGGCATGGTGATGGAGCACCCCGAGGACTTCTACAGGATGCAGGTCAGCGGAGATCATCCCTGTCAGACATTTTATAAATTAGAAATGACTATTGTTTAAATTAATAATACCAAATATTTCATGTTTCACTGTAAAAATGTACTGGCTGCTTTTCCTTTCAATAATTTTGACTTACGTCATTGTTTATTAAAGTAGGCTTTTGGACAAAACTAATGTGATTATCTCAACTTTTGTTTTATGCAGTTTAAAACTTTAAAAGTTGCTTTTTCTAAAAAAGAAAACAAATTGATCTCTCATAAAAGTAACCGTTTAGCTCTGAACCAGTTTTGTGTCATCAGAATATGTTTTTAATGCCTCAAAATCTTCTCTGTGTATATAAGTAAGAAAAAAAATATTTGAATGATGTACAAAAAAGATTTTAGTGAGACTTACTTTCCTGGTTATGTTCAGTTTAACCAAGGCAATGTTGTAATTGAGAACTTTTTACTATTATGTACATTCTTATAAGTAAAGGATCACAGAGCTTTGTAACATTTTATTAAACATATGACATCTATTTAAATATACTCTTTGAAACTTACATCCAATGTCTTTCTATACAGCTGGCCTTTTCTTGCTTTTATACAACCGCAATAATGACAACAATAATAATTATTATAATAATAACAATAATAATAATAATAATAATAATATTGTATGGCATGAATCTCTGCAGGCAAGCCCCTCCTCCTCTAGTCTTAGCTCCACCCACTCTGCACCTCCTCAGATGATAAACTCCACCCCCTCATCCATCAGAGGTGAGCAGCTCACATATGTTGCATGCAGCAAATGCAACATAGGAAAGTTTACATCTGGCAGGCAGATCATTTTTGTCACGTGTACACTTGTATTTGTGAATAATTGATGCTGTTTATTCAGTATCTTTTTTTTTCCTTTTTTTTAAACCAATATCATCCCTCATCTTCCCCTCTGCAGTCGGCTCTCCTTCTCTGCCAGACAAATACAGACACAACAGAGAAATGCTGATGCTCCTGCCGCCACACAGGGATAGACCAAGCAGTGCGATGTACTCCAACATCACTGAGAACGGACAGGTGCGGAAGGAGGGATGGAGGGAAAAGAGTGCATGAGTTGATGACAACACAAACTAAAACTGTGACGGCCTGTCTGCGGAGGTATTTCACAATGACCTCTGTCTCTCTCTTCAGCCACCAAACTTCCAGCGGGCTTTGTTCCATCAGGTCATTGGTCCATGTAAACCCTGCAGTGACCCCAACCTCTCTGTGGCTGAGAAAGGTGAACAAAATTATCTATTTGTTCACAGTCCATTTATCTTTTATTCGCTTCCCCTGCCTCTTCACTCCCATGTCTTCCTCTTCTCTTCTTCAGTGCTCACCACTCCCAGTAGCTGGAGTTTGGACAGTGGGACCAGAGAAGCCCTCCCGTTCCTCGCCGCCCACGTGGGCAGCGTCATGGCACCGCCTGTTCCACCGCGCAACGTGCCTCATGGTATGAAACTAATGCTGCCTGTGTGTGTGTGTGTGTGCTGGAGTGCAGTTCTAGATGTTGATTTCAGATGTTATTTCCATGCGCAGACATGTCTCTTCACATAAGCTTTTATGTCTCCATTTTTCTCCGTCTTCATGTGTTTGTGACCTGAGCTCCACACAGGAGCTGCAGGTCTCTCTGCAGCGTGTTTTAAAAACTCATAAATTGTTGCTGTGGGAGTGGAGCTGGAAGAGTCCAGATGTAGGACCCTCCTAAATCATAGATATGTGTTGTCTGGTCCTGTGAGCTGCATCACTGCAGCAGCAGTCTTGTCCAGGGATTCTGAGCGGGCTCCGATCACTTTGTTAATGCCATATAAAGTAAAAAAATAGTAATAATAATAAAAAAAATTAAAAATCACTTTATTAATCTACAACAGAGTAACTGCAAGTTTTCCAGTAGTTTGTCATCAATCTCAATGTAGCTACAGGTATGAATACATTAAAAGTTTAGATTTTTGGATTTCCCTCTTTTTATGTAGTTTTCCATTTAAGCATCTTAAATGTTCTTTGATGCTTTTTCTCAATAAGCGTTTGAGGTATACTTTTTATTTATTTTTTTAGCTTAATCAGTCTCATTACATCACATAAGTATGTCTTCATGGCTGCATCCAGACAGCTTTAAAATGCATTTAAAACTATTAATTTATTGTATAGTTCTTTGACTTGCTTGTATTAAAACAGTACCACTTCTGACCACAAGGGGACACTTAGCTGTGCGTCTGTATTACCAGACTGGTATTGGCACCTCACACTGAAGGTGTCCTTTGTTGTATCTTATCCTGTTCACGCTGTAGGACGTCGGCAGTCTCAGACAAAAGATGGGCAATCGTGGAAAAGATGGTCCATCGTAGCTCAAAAACGGTGGTGGTAGATCTCACAGTGAGGCAAAGATGAAACATAGAACCGTTTTGTGTGAAAGAGGGGCTACGACAGATATCAGCCGAGTGTGACGGCCTGTCGCTTCGATCTCTGTCAGCTAACCAACCAATAGAAACGCGCCATTAAATGATGTAAACATCAGCGCGTCTACACGGCACAGTAGCCTAGCAACAACAGCACCAGATACTTTACAACAGAGAAAACATGCATCTTAAATAAAGAAGAAAGACACTTTTTTTCTTGATTTTATTACTTTTCTTTTCAAAGTACACAAACACCACAACAACAACGCTAACTGTAGAGTCGTCGGTACACTAGCACATTAGCAGCAACCTGCTAATGCTGCTGGTGCAGCGACGTAGTGACACAAGTGATGCGATGACGCTGTGGTCAGAACCTGAAATACACTCTGATTTAGTTCTGTGGTAGCCACGGTTCAACACATGTTCAATCGTTCAGAGTAACATTCTGTACATTAATTATCTACCAATTTCAATGTGACTTAAATTAATAAGACTGTAGAAATCCTACTATGTGAACCCAGCGTCATACCAGGATCTGAGACATGCTGCCCTCATGAGGACATGAGTGGTATTGCTGCATTGAGATGGGTCTCCCACTACAGGAGCCCCACTGATCAGCATCAGTCAAGACCTCATCTACAGTGATATTTTGTCATTTACACAAAGCATCATTATCATGTCAAAGGTGTGGGATGTCTTCTCTCATTAATTACAGCATTTTCTTTACATCTTTTGCATTGGTTTTAGAGCACAGCATCAGCCTAACTTAACTAACAAAGTCAAAAAGCACCATCCAGGATGTTATGAAGTCCAAAAGCCAGGTTCTGTGGCAGTATGGGGGTGTTTAGGTGCCCTTGTGAAAGGTCATTTACATACCTAATTATGCTCTGAGATTCACAGCAACATATGTCGCCCTCAAGGTGACATCTGTTTCAGGGATGACCATGAATTTTTCACATGACAATGTAAAAGCATATTCTGCATACATCACACCAGCAGAGCTGAAGAAAAGGGTGAGAGCACTGAACTGGTCAGCGTGGACTTTTAGGAAGAATGAGACTAAATATCAACTGAAATGTTTCAGCACTTCATATCCTGAGTGTCAGAACTGATCGTGTGTTGTGAGAAGGAACAACAATATTACAGTGTATTAAAAGCTTTTTTTAAAATGCAAACTTATATACATACATAAATAAATGCAAATAAAAATGACAAAAAATTAAATATAGTTGGTTTGTACTGACTGCAATGAAATAATTTTCTCAGCGTTCTCTCACTTGGAGCTGTAGTTCCAACCATCACAAATCTATATTCATTCAGTAAAGACTGCGTTTCCCTCACCGCTGCATGAAAGATGATGTTTGTTCTGCTTGAACTAACTCTTGATGTTTCTATTTGCCTGTTCAGCTTGTTTGTAAGAGACGTAATAAAATGACGATCAACTGAGCCATTGAAACAATATATTGCAACAAAACTCCCAAAAGCTGTTTGTTTTTTTTGTAAGAAGCGCTTCAAGCACCTCCCCCCCCCAGACACACACCCCTACATCTCCTTTCTGATCCAACTTCACCTCCTAGCCACCTCTGCTCTGTCTTTCTCCTCCCCTCTCTCTGCTTTCTTGTCCTTCTTCTTCCCTCTGACACTCCCCACTTCCTCCTCCTCCTCCTCTCTTCTCTGAAGTGAGTGTGAGTGTGAATCACTGAGTCAGTCCTGCTGTGTCTCCCCCTGTAGGGCAGCACCTGTCGATGCACTTTGACGCTTTCCACCACCAGGTCAGCGACCTCCCTCCAGCTCTCCCTGCGCGCTCCTTAAGGAAGGTATCCTTCTCCACCTCCTCCTCCTCCTCCTCCTCCTCCTCTGCCTCCTGCTCTTTCCCTCTCTTGCAGTCAGTCTGGATGCTTGATGGTCTGTCTGTCTGTCTGCAGTCCTCAGCAAAGAGACTTTATTGTGTGTATAGTGGACTCTGTGTGCTTCTTTGTGTCCATTATCGTCTTTGTGCTGGAGATAGATTAGCTTGCAGCTCCTCTAAATGTAATTTCCTCTCAGCCTCAGAGTGACTTCAGGTCAGACTGTGGCTCAGATCATCATAAACTAGAGTCTTTAAACAAAATCAGCATTTTTTTTCCCAACCAGCCTTGAAAAAAAGTCTCCATCCACACGACACCACCTTAAACGGGGTAGTTTGTGTTATTAAATGCATATTTCAGCTGCATTTAATAATTCAGCTGATACCAGGGGCACTAAAGTAAGCATGGTACGTCAGTGTAAATGTTCATATTTACACGGTACGTCAGCGTAAACATGAATTTTTACGATCATGTAGTGTGAATGCAGATTCTTTTTTGGTGCAGTGGTGTGAGCACACCACTGTCTGCGTTCACAAACCATTTAAAAACTGTTAAAAATGAAATTGTACTCCTGCAGATGTAGCCTAGAAGTTTCTTCTCTGAGGTAAGAAGTGATCCGTGCAGATATGAGAAGTCTGTGTATTTGCAAATACACATATACACGTCATACTTCTAACAAAGAGCAGAAAAGAAAACGTGGATCATCTGGTGTTCTTGTCCTCTATCTGTTTTCCTGTTTTCTGATCATTTTCCAGGTCTGTTTTGCATCCAACCTTTTTGTAATCTCTCTGTGATCTTTTGTATGATTTCGCATACAAAAGTGGACCATTTTTAAAGTCCCTGCTGGACGAGGATGTCATGTGTTTGGTGCTTTTCTTGTGTTATTCGTAGGTTTTGCACAGAAAATTCGTGTACTTTCTGATAAATTCTGCCATCAGGTCAGCCTAGGTCTGCTGTCATCTTAACCCGCTCTCCTCTGTCTGCCCCTCCCCCTCCCCCAGTCTCCCCTGCACCCTATACCTGCCTCGCCCACCAGCCCGCAGTCCATCCTGGATGGCAGTAACTCCACCTTGTCCGGCAGTGCCAGCTCTGGGGTCTCCTCCCTCAGCGAGAGCAACTTCGGGGGCCCGGCCTCCTCCTCCGAACACCCAGCCAGCCGCACAGACACCCTAGAGTCCGTCCCCAGCAGCCAGGCCTGGACCACCGACCAGGAGGACCTTGACTCACCGTATCAGCCAGTGAGGTACAGCATGTCTGAGCCCGACGTCCTGGATGGAGTCAAGCCCCCACCCTGTCGCAGCCACTCTGCCCCAGGAGGCGTCAGCCCGGCGCAGATGGGCCAGATCCAGCCCCAGGCTCCAGGTCTGGCCTCCAGTGGAGCTGCACAGTCACAGCAGCCCGACGCGCTGCCACACCCACATCACCACTTCTACCACCCCCACTTCCACCCGCACTACATTCCCCACCACCCGCCTCTGTACCAGCTCCACGAGCCCCCTCCAGCCTTGCCCCCCAAACCCTACCTCAGAGAGGGCTGCATCCCCGAGGAGGACATCCTGATGGGCCAGTCTGGAGTACCGCCTCCCCCTGCACCCCGGCCCATGCCGCGCAAGATCTCCCAGCCCATAATCGCCGCAACCAAGGATGAACAGGCTAAGGTGGCGTGGGAACACGGCATCAGCGACGAGTGAGATGAACAGAACACAGACTCTTTTATAAAGGAAAAATAAGGAAAACCATGATGAGAAGCAGCCAGAGAGGTCCTGCAGGACCCAGAGAAGATTAGAGCAGTCAAGTTAAAGGTTCATATAATCGTCAGCATCTGAAGATGTTCTCTCCTTATTTAACTGCATCCTAAACCTTGATTTTTGAAACCATATTCAGAAAAAAAAACAACTGTAGCATTCTGCCCTCATCCGTCTTAACAGGCATCTTTCCAAATTCTGGCACATCCTAAGAATGCACGGTTCCCATGACAACCTTTGTCCAAACATCATCACACAGTTAGGTTTTAAAAAGAAATTGCACAATAATCATGTCCTGTGGATACCTTGCTCTGAAGGTCTAAGACAAACAGCACTTTAATGAAGCAACATAGCACCAAAATATGCAGGAAAACTCCTCAGATAATTGCAAACATGTCATCAAACTAAATATTACGCAGATCAGTCAGCACAGACAGAGAGTTGAGCTGTGGATGCTGATCATTTAAATGATGCAAAAGTTGTTACTTAGCTAAAAACTAAAGGTGGAAATACAAAGAAAGTAAATAAAGATCCTTATTTCCTCCACATGAGGCTCTGTTCCAGTCCACTAAACTAACACTAAACTACAAACAACAGCCTTGAAGGAGCTGAGAAGTATTTTTCCAACAAAGTATGTAGATAAATGTCAGACAGTATATAGAGGTATATAAATACTATTTATATTTAATTCTTATACTTTTGATTGAAGGTAAAAAGGGTGTAGAAATATGCAAGATGATGAATATCTGAGCCGACACGAGTCACGTGTGCAAAAACACGCTGCAACGTGAAACGTGAAGAAATGCGATGCTGCAAAAGGACTTTTTTAGCTGATGATGCGTTCCAGGGTTGAACCTGTAAATATGCTCATGGTTTCATGTGCAAGAATGGTATTTATAGAGAATATTAACTTGGATAAATATAAGCTTTTTGACTTTTTTTATGGAAGTAATGAACTGTAACGACGGAACATTTTTTTTAATCAGGGTACTGTTTTGTATGCATGTTTGTTCAGTGAAACTTAAAGCTGAAACGGAGACTGTGAAGAATCCACGGAGGTGAAGAACTGGAACATTCTGCTGTGCACTGACGTCCTCCCAGTTTAGGAAATGGAAAAGGACGTTAAACCTGCTAGATTCTTCTCTCAGTGATAAATGTGTCGTTTAGTTTGCTTTAAAATGTTTCATTTTTAACCAGCAGCTCAGATTGTTTGCACGCAGGCATCTGCATCTGCATCTGCCCTCCCTTTCTGCTTGTACGAACAAGAGTGGGCAGCTGTTAACTCACCTCGTTTCCATAACAACCATTCAAACACTCGTGCTCTTCCTGATTAGTTATATATTTCATGATGAACTGTGACCTGAATTTCAGTTGTGTTTTGCTTCCGTTTATTGCTGAAGTTTATAACTCATGACATTAACAGGAGGCTGTTGATGGTCTGTTTATCTGTTGTTTGTTTGTTTGTTTGTTTGTTTGTCTCAATCTCACCATCTCTCTGCTGTAAATATTCAGTCTTTTCTTTTTGGTTTGGAGTTGGAAGACCCAGACGGAGGGAGTGGGAGTAGATCCTGTTATCCTGCACTTCTATCCTGCATGATGTGATCACTGACTTAACCAAACTAAGACGACATTAACACAACCTGACTGAAGACTGATGTCCCAGTTTTTCTGTTCATGTGACATATTTTTTTAGGGCTGTGTGGACACAGAAATCTGATTTTCTCTTTGGACCTGACACCTCAAGTATGTGGGCCTAGATCTGATGCAACATGTCATTGTCTCTTTAGAACATTCCCCCTTTCAGCCTGAACTGGCAGCAACATTAAAGGAAAGTGATGAGTCTTTGCCATCCTCTGAAGCTAAATATTGCCAATAACCAATCAGAATTGATTTAGTAAAGGCAACAAATGAACCTTTTAGTGAGGAGACTCGTTAGTGGAAGTTCAGCAGATTTTAGAGGAGCCCTGCAGCAGGCCACATGTTCCAGCTGTGGTGAAGCTGCTCTGTGCTGAAGTTTCAGCAAGTTAGAAGCTGAAGCCCCTCCAGTCAAGTTGGGTTTATATGTCAGAAACAGAAACGCTTTCACAGATCAAACCTGCTTATGCTTGATAGATCTGGAAAGTTAACAATTCTGTTCATTGATTTTGATTTAGAGTGTAAAGAAACTCACTTATTCACCAAAGGAATCATCTTTTCAACTGAAAACATCATGAAATCTTAATAGTCCTCATCATTACAACTAAGACAAAGGGTTTGTTTTTCTTTTGTTCATCCACTTTACTGCCAAACTGCTAACAGAAAGCTGAAGTATTTCATTGGTGGTGTTTTATTGGATCTAAATCAGCGCTTTCAGTCCCGGTACAGTTGAAACTCGTCATAATAATCACTGTAATGCACTGTAATGCATGTTTTAGTTTTAGTTTTGTTCTTATGTGCATTTCTGTCATGTTACCCATGATTCATCAGGGAGTTTAAGAAGCGGAAGAAGAACTCACTTTAAAGGGGATTTTATCATTGAAGCTCTAAATGCATTCAGCTCGTCTGTCAATATTCTGCATAATTTTAACCTCTTTTTAAATTGTCTCTTAATTCTGCTGCTGTTCTCAACTGGTCTTTGTTGCCTTTTACGTCAGGAAAGACAGAAAAGAATTTAAGATCACCTTGTGTTTGTTTCCTCGTCATCAGATGCCATGAATGAGGTCGAGCAGAACCTGGTAATTGGTAATGTTTTTTTTTTGTTTTTCTGTTCTTTCACTTCCTCCTTTAAACCTGAAGGTGCATCAGTTGTTTCTGACTTTGTGACCTTGGATACCATGATCCCACTGACGACGCTTCAAAAAAAAAGTTTATAAGATTGATGTCTTGATGCTGTTCAGTCAACACAGCTGATGAGTCGCAGGTTGGAGGTTTAGCAAATAAAGTGGTTTAGGGAATAAAATTTGCAATAATGAACTGAGTCTGTGTCGTTCCAGCAGTGTGATTGAGATAATTAAAACCACATCAGCAAATTATTGACACAGAACAAAAAGTTGAGTTCAGTGTAGGACTGAGGTAAGAATCAGCTCCAGGCTGAAAATAATCTGATTACTGAGTTAAATACTGAGACCTACAGGAAGTAGTCAGTCACACTTAATTTAACTGAATCACTTGTAAATTTAGGATCGACTATGCAAAGCCCATCCTTCTTTTTCTTTTTCTTTTCTTTTTCAGGCAGTGAACATGTTGAGGGTCAGAAAGTTAAAATCATGTTTGGTGGATTCTAAAAAGTGATGATTTGTGTTTGATCAGTGAAACTACCTGAGATTATTTTCAGTGTTCAGATTAGAAATCGACATTCGTCTGACTGAAAACACGTGTTTCTGTTTGTTCTTTGTAACAAAGCAGAGTTTATTCCTCCTGCTGATAAAGGCTGAACACCACACATGCAGACTGGGATCGTCTTAACTTGTACTTCCTGATATGAAACTGGTTTGAAATGTAGATGACAGCAAACAGAACAAGTTTCATGTTTCCTAATGATTCTGTTGATTTCTGGGCAGCTGAGGGAGTCTTATTATTATTTTGAGTATTTCACATCGATGACAAATCCAGACAGTCAGTTCCAATGATGGCATTCATTTGTACAACAACTCTGAGTATTTCTTGTATATAGAAGTCTTGATTGTGTTAGCATGGGTATAAACTGTGACGTGTACGACGGTAGATGTAAATACTCCAGTTTTTCCTACTCACTAAACAACTGCTGTGTTGTGGATTCATGATTAATGACAAACATTAAACAGAAATGTTTTATTGACTCAGGTTGTATTCTGCCTCTTTTTCATGTGTTTAATTACAGTTTGGCTCAATAATCTTGGTTTTATTTTATTTTTCAGACTGATTTTATGTTCCACCATGGAACCCTCAAACCACCAGATTCTAAATCTCTTGGATCATTAAACGTCTACACATTTATTTCTTTATTTCCATTAAAATGTGACTCATTAAAAGTGATTTTCCAGCCCAGTCTCACTTCAGACAGTGGAACTATGTTTGTTAGCAGCATTAAAATGTGATGAAGGTTCAAGCATTTTGTGAGCTAGCTTTTATTTTGAACAGTTCATAGTTCATCCATCTAAACAGTAAACCACCTTAAATACTCTTTTTAATAAATGTTCAGCAACAAAATTAGAATAATTATATTCCTCTTTACATAGGTGATGTAGGATGTTAGGGAAGCTGTTCGATTGTGACTGAAGACTAAAATATGAGATGTTTGTGGTACCTATAATGGACAGATTGCCTTCAGAAACACTAGAACCTTCTCCTGGCTCAGACCGAGGGTGAAAAGGTGCTGCTGAATCTCAGAAGGTTGGTCTGCACTTGTCTTCAGCGCCTGGGGGGTGAAGATGGGGCTGTACGAGGCTCCATGACAGAGGTGGAAGATGAAGCCGTAGAGATGTGAAGGGAAGCTGTGAAAGTCCAGGACAGGAGAACATCACAGAAACCATCCATTTTCAACTTAAATTTCTAAGTTTAAATCAGGTAAATCCAAAATTGTTCTAAGAGCAGTTACTTCCTCAGATCCACGGTGTTTGAAGCCAGGAAGGAGCTTCTCCTCCACTTAAACCACGTCAATGCTGCTGTCAGTAACACAGACCTGAATAAATGTGGTTCAACCAGAGAAACACAAACTTTGCTGAAAACAAATCAACTGCCAACAGAGTCTTTTCTGTCCTCTGGAGCTAAATATTGCCAGTAAGATATTCTGATCTGTTTCTATCCTGCTGTGACGTCGTCTCACAAATGTGACGTTTTCTGTTCTTGTTGAACCAAAGCCGTCAGGTGCTCATGAACCTGTTTCTGAGGACTGTCACATTCATGTGAAAGTCAACCAAGACAAAGGTTTTTCTTTTGTTTTTTTTTTCTTCCATCCACTTTAATGCCAAACTGAGTTTTAGTTTTATTCTTACTATTCTTATACGTTTCTGACTCTGTGACCTTGGATACCATGATCCCACTGACGACGCTTCAAAAAAAAAGTTTATAAGACTGATGTCTTGATGCTGTTCAGTCAACACAGCTGATGAGTCGCAGGTTGGAGGTTTAGCAAATAAAGTGGTTTAGGGAATAAAATTTGCAATAATGAACTGAGTCTGTGTCGTTCCAGCAGTGTGATTGAGATAATTAAAACCACATCAGCAAATTATTGACACAGAACAAAAAGGAGGAGTTCAATGTAGGACTGAGGTAAGAATCAGCTCCAGGCTGAAAATAATCTGATTACTGAGTTAAATGACCCACAGAATTCTATTGTTTAAAATCTTTTCCTTTCAACTGTTCCCTTCAGGGGTCATTACAGCAAATCATACACCTCCATCTAATCATATCCTCTGGATCCTCTTCTGACACACCAACTAACTTCATGTTCTCTTGAACTACATCCATAAACCTCATGTTCTACATCTTTCCTTTCATTCTTTCTGATTCTCTTTTATTCACCCGTTCCAACCTGCTTGCATAAACGTCTTTGCCTCTTTTCCACTCTGTGCGTGGCTCTGGACTGTTGACACTTAGTACTTAAAATCCTCCACCTTCTCCATCTCTGCTCCCTGTAGTCTCACCTTTCTTCTTGGGTTCCTCTCATCCACACACATGTATTCTGTCTTGCTGCAACCACCACCACCAGGCCTCCCCTGCAGCCATCACCACCACCACCACCACCAGGCCTCCCCTGCAGCCACCACCACCACCACCACCAGGCCTCCCCTGCGGCCACCACCACCACCAGGCAACTCAGCGGCTACCAGGCACCCATGAAGGGATTGGATCCAGTCAGTTTATCACAGGTTCATGAACTGCTAAAACAACAACAGGATGCCCATGTGCAGCTATTAATGAACCAAGAAAATAACTTTAAAATTTTTTTTTTGTTTTTGGGGTTTTTTGTTTCCCCCCAAATCTTGATTGATTGCACAAACAAGAGAATGGATGATATGAATTGAGAGATTCAGGACCTGAAGAATAGTCTGCAGTTCTCACAAAAAGAAGTGTAAGAACTTGGAAACACCTGCAAGGAGCTTACAAACACTGACATTAGTACAGTGTGCAAATCTATTATGAATATGAGTGGGAAACTGGACTAACTGGAAGGTCAATCGAAACGTAACAATATAGTAATCAATGGCCTTCCAGAGTCCCTGTGGGACAGCTGTGAGGAGTCGGAGAGCAAAGTCTGGAAGCTGCTAACAACGAAACTACAGATAGATGAGAAGAGGGTCGAGGTGAGGAGGGTCCATCATATGGGAAAAAGAGGTGATGAAGACAGGCCCAGGTAGATAGTGGTAGAGTTCCTGCTCTTCAAGGACAAGATGGCTGCGATGGCCAGAGGACACAGGCTGAAAGGCACTAACATCTTCCTCAATGATGATTATCCTGAAGCTGTATGTCAGAAAAGAAAGCAATTTATCCCTGCCATGAAGGTGGAGAGGAGCAAAGGGAACATTGCATACATCAGACACGACAGACTCTTTGTTCACCCACCCCCAACTTCCTCAATGCCCCAAAACCCCCAGATGTCCCCCTCCCAGAAGACTGAGAGTTGGACTCACTCCAAGCATCTCAGAGGACTGATAGAAAGGACTCAAAAACCAAAAAGGCCTCGTAGATTGTTGAGCACACATACATGCATTCACACACACACACACACACACCCCACATAAAGGTAGGATGCACCTTAAGTTTTGTTTGCTGCCAGTTTATTGCTATTTTCATGTCAGTGTCTGCTAAAGTACCCAAGAAAGGGCTAAAAGTAGCTCATGTGAATATTTGCCTCCTCAAATATAAGGGTCATCAGGTTGTTAAGAATATGCTAACATTAAATAATATAAAAATAATGACAATGTTAGAAAGCCACTTAGATGATTCATTTGATGATGGTCAGCTGTTAATACAAGGATACAAGTATCTATGGGAGGAATAGAAATATTTGTGGTGGTGGAGTTACCTTCTATGCAAAGCCTTCATGTTAAGTACAGAGAAGGTTTAATGTCAAGCGATGTAGAAATATTGTGGCTGTGAGTCCATTTACCCCATTTAAAACCTCTGTTAGTGGGATGCTGCCATAGACCACCTGTTGTGTATTAAAGAACTCAGACAGGCTTAGAGAGCGCAAAGACACTTCTTTAATGGAATCAGACAAATATATACCCCCATGAAACAACACATTCCATAACTTGCGTCATATCACCTTCTTTTCTGTTCAGACACACTTGAGCCTAAGTGTTGTTCTTGGCTGGTCTTCTTGTTCTGGTCATCTCTAAGATATCAACATTTCCCAGAACTCAACTCCTGTTCCCCGAAACCACTTCATCACAAGTTCAACTAACGTCTCAACACACCTGATTGTCCTTACTTGGATAATATGTGTTAAATGATTGACAAAGTATGTGATGAAAACAAAAATAATATATATTTATTGGGAGATATGAGCATTCACTTTTTTTTCATCAGACTGTGCACTAATAAAGAAACTGTTGAGAGTAACAAGTGCTTGCAATTTAGAGCAGGGGATTAAGCAACCAAGCAGAGTAGTCACTCATAGTAAGGGTGTAACATCATCCACATTAGTACTAATGCTGGAGAACAGTGTGCAAAAGTAGAATCAGTACCTGTGGGCTTCAATCACCAAATGTCATAGCAATTTGCAGGAAGTCCAAAAACTTAATATACCATATAAATTATTTTGTTGTGATTCATATGTGGAAGATGTTAAAAATATAAGCTGGTCTGATGTGTTTTAGTGAGGGGGACCTAAATAGCGCAATTGAGATTTTCATAAAATTAATACTGTTAATGCAGCACGGATTGATGAGGAGCTAAAGAAATGCATGGCTGATGGAGATGGAAAATTTAATAAGTGAATACCAACATGCTTCTAGAGAAGGCCACTCAACCACCACAGCACTAACTCAAATGGCAGCAGGTTGGTTTCGAGAGATAGAAAAGAAAAATATGGTGGGAGCAGTATTACTTGACTATAGTGCAGCCTTCCATGATATAGATCACAGACTGTTAATTAATAAACTCAGCTGGTATGGTTTCACCCAACAGTGATTGCATGGTTGGAGAGTTATCTACTGAATAGAACCCAGAGTATTTTTTAACAGCAGCTTCTCAGAGATTAAACAGCTTGAGTCTGGAATTCCACAAGGAAGCTCACTAGGTAATTTACTCTATTCCATCTTCACAAATGACTTTCCTCTGGTGCTGGAAAAAGCAAAAGTGTCCATGTATTCTGATGACACAATGTTATATGCACATGTGCCTACAGTATGTTATTTTAAAGAAAGAACTGAGTGCAGCATTAGAATGGTCGACCAGTAACAGATTACTTTTAAACAAAAAACAAAAAGCATTATTTTTGGAACAAATTGTTCACTGAGTATTAAACCCCAGTTGAATCTAATTAAATGATTTAAATGTTTAGCAGGTTGAAGAAATGAAGCTCTTGGGTGCCATCTTGGAAAACAATCTGTCATGGACAAGACATATAGATGCAGTGGTTACAAAAATGGGGAAGAAAATATCAGTTCTAAGAAGATGAGCA